>JAECUM010042735.1:0-37070 GCA_016617855.1 Megalonaias nervosa
ATTGCCTACAGTACAAACTCAGACCCTGTTGTGAATCATAGATTCACTGAAGAATTGTTTTACAAAATCCTGCTGTGTCACTGATACGTTTTGTTAAGGCGCTAGAAAATCCTACTATATCCCTGATAAGTTTTGTTAAGGTGCCGATTTCCTTTACAAAATACACCTGTAACACTGATATATTTTTTGAGGTAGCATGATAGAATCACATAGTACAAAAATTCTAACAATCATCATTTTTATTAAACAAACTGTATTTGTTATTACAAATTTAAATTCGCATTCCAAAATTTACACTTCTTAAATATTCCTAAAAAATTACATTGTGTCAAGCTCAAAACATTGCATCGAAACAAATGTTATGCCAACATAAGGAAGTGTTGATATTCAAAGAGGGGCAATTCCATCAGAGTGAGTAAAACAAAAAGGAATTGAGCCTAGTACAAATGCAAACCAGTAAAAAATAAGTTCGTTGCCACAGATTCTGTTCGTTACATGTCGTATTGCTTCTGCTGGCTTACAAGTAACCACTTCTACTCCGCAGTGAAAAAATTCAAACGAAAAGCAAAATTATTATCATTATTAGGGCGACAGGTGATCACGCTGAAAGCGATCGTTTGCAAGTAAGAGTCTTTTTCTTGCTCGAGTTATATATTTGTATGTTCACCAAGGTGTATTAAATGCTTTAATAATAAAAGTAGCAATAATAATAATAATAGTAATAATAATAATAATAATAATAATAATAATAATAATAATAGCGACAAAATTAGTTATAAAAATTTTAAAATCATTCAGATTATTTTGTTCATCGGTAAATCGGATATGTATCAGATATAACAAGAAATTATTATACGTGGCAATAATTATTCGCATATTGAATTTGACAACCTTTACAATGTAGAGAGGGTGAGCTAATAAGAGAGCGTCATGCGGAAGCCCTTACTATAATATCAGATGGTGAAGTCCCTCTACTTATTTGGTCTCAATGAGGTTGTTATGGCGTTTGATCTTAATAAGCAATTTTTCCTCAAGGCGAGTGGCTTAGAATGATAATGTGTAAGAAAAGAGAAGAAAGGGTAAGAAAACAAATTCCATTGACAGATAATTATCATATTGGGTGCCATTAATTCGTGGGGATAAGTAGATAATTATAAGAGCGTATGGTTTCGGACCCTAGATGCAGGAGAGGGGATATTTGCGACGAACTCAATGTCTAGTTTGAGTTATCTTACCACACATTCATGCACCAAACGATGTCCACAATTGCCCTCAGCGTCATATATTATGAGTATATTTAACTGATATAATTTCGGAGACAAAAACGGTTGATGGAAGTATGATCAATAATTCAAGCTGTACTTTCTTTAATTGTGTTAAATAGTGGCACATGGTCCACACAGTGTTTGATGGATTTCTCACGTCTTTTGTATTAAACTATAATCCAAAATATCTGTTGAATTAAGAAATATAATACTTATTATAACTAACAAAAATACCGTTTTATCTTGCCTAATAAGCAGTAAATATTAACAATGATATTTCTAAAATTTAGACAAAATTTATTTCTGAAGTTTAGATACAATTTTATACCCTATCATCACCATACTTTTCTTGATAATTTTTTTCATATCTGCTAACTCTCATCGGGAGAATATCTGTTAACATACTGTCAATAATAAGAAACTCATGTATTAGATCGTCCATATCGTATTTTACACCGCGCAGATCAGATCGTATCTGATCAAGTATTTTTTTATAAGTGATCCTTGCTGTTTTACAGGCATTTTTGGGGGTCTGAAGTCGCGGCTCAATTGTTTTACACGCTGTTGCAAGAGAAACACCAACACCAGATATTATTTTAAAAAAACGGGTTTAATGATGTTCCACTAGAAATTATACCAGAGCCAGTCATTAGCAGTGGTAAATATGATATTACCCAAAGTATTTTGCTATAGTATTTGTAACATTGTTTTACACACCAAAGGTTTTTATGATAAAATGTGTAATACTGTATTAGAGTGTCAACCTCCTGTTCTGGAATTTCCTCTGAAACATGATTGAAATCGATGATCTGTTCTTTTTTCATTATACAGTATTTGTTTACAATTTTTATACAATGACAAAAGTTCTAGTACCAACAATTAAAGCAAGAAACTCACGAAACTTATGATTGTTAGGATCAGCTATGAAATCTCTATACTTGTCATAAACATAGACGAAGCATCTTTGTATCGTTTGTCTGTTAATACCTCATTTTTCATCAACCAACTGTATGAATCAAACAAGTTTTCTACTTCATGTTTGTACAAATCTGTTTCATTTACCCGATCACCGTGTTCTCTTTCCGTTTCATTGATAAACCCGAGTACCAAGCTTATTTGATCCAACGTAATATTTTTAAGAACAAGATGTTGTCTGATAATTGCGTATGCGACTATGAAATTTTTTAACATTACTTTTCGGAGTGTGCCTTTATTAAATTGTATAGAACTAATAGGAACAACTACTTGTATCATTAATTTTCCACATGATCGCGTGAATATTTTATCAACTTCAGTGTAATAATTTCGTATCAACAATTGTCAAGAGCGTTGGAGCGATGGATGTGGAACCTCATCTTCTTCACTGATGTTGTAGTAAGAATCAATCTTTTTTTCCAACCTTGTTGATTCGATTTCTTCAAAACACTTTTCTCGCTCAACATCATTGAAAGTATCAATTTCCTCGTCAAGATTTTTGATTATCGCTAAAGATTTGTTAACAATAATCGGATCTAATTTAGGTTTTTCACGTATCATTGGTAAAATTGCGCTTAAGTAAGCTTTGATTATTAACTCCGTATCCGCTGATATACTAGCGATTTTAACTATGGTTTGTATGTCATGGTAGCACATACCGAGATGCTTACAAATTTCTCGTTTTGAAAAACTATCGTGTAACTTTTTGTTTCTTCTTAATTTTATTTTTTAGCTTCCGCTAGTTTGTTAAGACGACCATGATTGTCGTGTATTCGTTTTCCGTCTTGCGTTCTTCCGCCTTAAGCTCGTGCTTTTAGTAGATCAGGATGACAGTGTCCGCTTTAAATATTAAAGTTTTCTATTGCTTCTCCTAGTTGTGGTCTTCGCATATGCATAACGCGAGCAAAATTACTTTCACTTTCTGACAATGTTGGATTGTTTAATGAATCAATGCTAAAGTATTTCATATTCTATATTATGTTTACTGCTTGTGATTTGCCGCTAATATCTGTTGTAAAAACATGTTTTCTCATATTAAAAATATTATCGTAAATTTCTCTTGCGACGGTCATAATTGCTGGTTCAGATATTATTCTACAATGTTAGATTAAATTTGTTTGCAACAATCATATCTGATCATCGAGTGTATATATTTGAAATGCGGTTAGGCCTGGAAACGGGATTTCTTAATTAAATACGTATAATCTATAGTATTTATATTTTTTACCATAATTTGTATTAGTTTATATTTGGAAGAATTGCGCTGTTGAAATATACGTATTCGCCGTAGTGTATAATCCGCTATAGGTTGCATCATCATCTGATCCTTCTAACGCCCAACTAAAAATACGACCGGTATCTGCTTTTAATAGACCACGCAAATGAAATTGCCAAATGTCAACCGCGTACGGATATTTTACTTTAATCCAATAGTTTGTTGTTTCTCCGTTTGTCGTCCATTCTTGCCCATCAGCAGCAGCAATAGCAAATTGAGGATAATTTCCTGGGTAATGTGTTGAAGCTGTCACGGTAAAACCTTATCTATCTTGTGTTGAGTCAATGAGAGTTGGGATGAAACCAACATTGTTTTTTGTTCGTTTTACACCACCGCTAGATAAATTATCAACATATGCTTTGTTTGTTAAATTAGATGAGTTAACTGAAACAGAGTAGATTAGAGTGTCGTTTAAAACGAAAGCGCAGGAAGAACGTCAAGGACAACTTGCTGCGGCAGAAGAAACTGCCAATTTTTTTAAAACCGGTTACCGAAGTAGTACTTGGAAAACAACCAGATATATCAACATTATCTGCATTACAGGAGAAAGGTTTGTTAGGACAGTTAAAAGAACAACAAAAACGCAGGCAGAGGAAACTTGAAACAATTATTGAAAAAGTAGAAGAAAAAAGTAAATGCAAGAAATAATTGACTACATCAAAGGACAAAAAGATGATATACCTGATGATCGAGTAAGAAAATTTGCTGAAATAATTGAGAAAAAAGATATAGAAAAATTAGTGAGTCTAGCGAAAATTTCCATAAGTGAGAGAAAATATATGGATTTTATTGATTTCCATCTTAATGATGCTCAACTTAATAAAATTGATAACATAAGAGAATGGACAGAAGACGATTATGATAAATTAGTTAAAGTATTGTTTGGAGTTATCAGACGAGCAAGTGACGCATATCAAATTTTATGATCATTTTCTTCTTCTTTTTCTTTTTCTTCTTTTTTTTCTTCTTCTTCTTCTTCTTCTTCTTCTTCTTCTACTACTACTACTACTTCTTCTTCTACTACTACTACTACTAATAATAATAATAATAATACCACTACTACTACTACTACTACTACTACTAATAATAATAATAATAATAATAATAATAATAATAATAATAATGATAATAATGAGGACTTTGTATAGCGCCTATTCTTTAGAAGCTCTAAGCGCTTTATAGCATTTGACAACACTTTAAAAATATATAATGATATGATTACAAAACTATAAACAAACACCTGTTACGTATCGGCTCATTTAAAGTTCCAAATATTTGTCCTAAAATTGTGAAAACACATAAGACCTGTGACTAAACAGTTCTAAATTGACGTAGTCTGAATCTCAATCCCGTTCCAAGATGGCGGATAATGACGTCAGACGAAGGTTAACACAAATGTCCAGAATTTTCACTGTTAATCACAATTTGTTATGTTCTGTTCTAATTTAGAAATAATTTCAGCAAATGTCTTTGTCCAAAGCCAGTTGTGTAGTTCTCCAGGGAAAATAATTATCATTTAGAAGGTAGACGAAGTACAACTATCCCCAATAACAAAGCACTTGTTATTCTTCATACGTACGAACGAACAACTCTTTCCAGCACAAACGAATACCTTCTTAAGGTATTGAAAACTCTATATGATGTTATGATGTGACTCTCTAAGATGTTAAAATATGACTCTCCAACATGACTCTAGACTAGTTCGCAGCTACCTGAGTATTTTAAAGCAAACTAATACGTCATTTCATGTACAAGCATGAAGAAATCGTGCGATTTCGAAATATCGCCAACGTAGTATAGAATGTCAACAAGTATTATTAGAAATGACCATGGTCAAAACCAATCATTTACATAGCTATTTCTGACTGTTTACTTAATATGACAAAACCGTCATGCAAAAATCGTGCTTACGCGAGTCACATTTACGTTTTAAATAAACACGATGAAAATAACAAAATATCAGATCCTGCGAACATAATCATCATCATAATAGTTACATTTAATGATATAAAAACTGAAATAAAAATGAAATAGAAAGAATTAGAAAGAATTCAAATTTTAACACACATGTAACTTAACTACAGGGTCGTAACACACCATGAAATTAGAAAACAGAAAACATGCTGAAAATATTTAAGGTAAGGAAACATTATTAGGTCTTCAAGTCTGTTCTTATAGATGAAATAGGTGAGTTTTAAGAGCACTCAGGAACGAGACCACTGTGTCTTTGTGTCTAAATTCAGTGGGGCAATTCGTTCCACATTGCTGGGCCCTGGTATGCAAAAGAACGTTGTCCATATGACTTCATGTTCATAGTGGGAATAATGAGAATATGAGTATCAGAAGAGGAGCGTAAATATCTTGCTGGTGTGTACACATGAGTGAGGTCGGATAGATATGTTGGACTGGAGCCCGTCAGTGAAATGTAGCACAAAGAGCAAATTTTGTGTTTAATTCTGGATCGAATGGATTGCCAGTGTATGGTACAGAGCAGGGGGAGGCGTGCTCTGATCGTGGTACCCTAAGAATGATCCGAGAAGCTGTGTTTTGAACATTTTGAAGCTTCTAGAGTAGATATTGAGACGAACCAGACAACTGAGTTACAATAGTCCAGTCTTGAAAGTACTAAGGAACACACAAGTGTTTTAGTGGCATCAACTGAATATTTGCGAATGGAGCTGATGCGACTCAGCTCAAGATATGCAGCCTTGCATATGTCCATGACATGTTGGTGCAATGAGAGAGTACTGTTGAGAGTAACACCTACGTTTCGTATTGACTGTGTGAATTTAATGTTGGTGTTACTAATAATTATTGTTTGAGTTAAAGCATGTGAATGAGAAAGTGTTTATGTTGTAATCAGAATGGCTTCAGTTTTATCATCACTCATCTGCAGCTTGTTACATGTCATCCTTGATTTCACATCGGAAATGCACCACTCCACACCTTGAGTGGCTAGATTTGTATATTTTGGTGTCATCAGCGTACAATTGGTGAGACATTAGATGTTGACCTATGACACTTGAGAGTGGCTGAGTGTATAGAATGAAGAGAACAGGTCCAAGAACAGACCCCTCTGGAACACCACAACATAAATCATCTGGGTTGGAGTGTATTCCATTTGCGAACACAATTTGTGTCCTTTTGACCAAGTAGGACTTGAACCATAGTTAGGCTATATCGTGAATGCCAAATACATGCTGGTGATGGCGAAGTAATATATCATGGTCTATTATGTCAAATGCTGCAGACAAGTCAACGAGGGTGAGGACTGTAATCTTTAATCTTTCCGCTATCCAAAGCAGAGAGAAGGTCATTAACTACTTTCAGAAGAGTAGTTTCAGTACTGTGGCAAGGGTGATATGCAGACTGTACATTGCTAAAAAGACTTTGAATTCAGATGAGATACACGTTGGGATAGAACAACTTTCTCTAAGATTTTTGACATGAATGGGAGATTAAAAACTGGGCGGTAGTTTTTTAAATTGTTATGGTCAAGTGTTGATTTCGTCAGCAGAGGCTTTACAATGGCAGTTTTGAAAAATGATGGGAATTCCCTGGATGAGAGAGACTTTGGTGCACTCTTCATCACGATTGTACTTACTAAATCCATAGAGACAGCTTCAAATGCTGCTAACTGTTACCGCTGAAATTCTGTATAGAAACTGTATGGTGACAACAAGTCAATTGAAATTGTGTTGTCAAGCTTATCTCCAATGGTTTGTACTTTGTCAAGGAAGAAATTTGCAAACAGGTCCGGAAGGTCGACTTCTCTAGTCTCTAAGGTAGTTGGAAGTGGTGTACATTTGTTCCTTATCATTAGCTTATTAATAATCTCGAAGAGCTCTTTGCAGCTGCAACTTTCTGTGATCTTAGTACTGTAGTGGGCTGATTTCGCTGCGTGGACTATGTTTGTGACATTTTTCTTAGCGGCTTCATAGATTTGCTTATTATTAGTGAGTCTGGTGGAAAGCCAAAGCCTCGCAGCTTTACGTCGGTCTCTTTTAGCAGTGCGAAGCTGATCCCTAACACTGCTATACGACGGAGAACAATTTTGAATTGATACTCTGCACTTGGTTGCTGGGGGATGTTTGTTAAGCAATGAACGTAGACAGTTATCAAGTTGTTCTGCTGTAGTAGGTAACCAAGTTTTTAGGTTTGCTTGAATGTCATGCATTAGTTGGGTTCTGTTTATCATACGGAGGTTTCTCGTAGTAGCAAATATAGGTGGAGAGTTAGGGACTGATACGTCAAGATGGCATATAATGCAGGGGTTATCTGATGCAAGTTCATGGGACACCAGTGAGGACTGTAGAATATTATCATGAGGTCTATGAAGAATCCAGTCTAAAATGTGGCCATGTTTATGGGTGGGTTGGCTAACTGACTGTTTGAGGCTGAAAACGTGAATGGAGTCTAGGAGTTTTTATGTGAATTGGTTTCCAGGACAGTCAAAGTGAAAGTTGAAATCTCCAAAAAGAATCATGTTGCCACCTATCGAATTTCCATACTCCAGGAGCTTCGGAAACTGCTCCAAAAGAGAGATTCAGTCAGCTTGTTTTTCTACTAGGAGGAGGGCTGTAGAGGCTGAAAAAATGGACTGACCTTTGTTCTAGTGTGAGTGTAGTTTGAACTAGTTCAAACGATGTGTGGTAGAAATTGAAGGTTGTAGTGTGGTTAAGACGGTTGATCATGAAGTTCTTTGCGATGACAGCAACTCCATGTCCTCGAAGGTGGAGGGGGAACGACTTGATGGAGTAACCGGTGGGTGTTAGATTCGCGCACTTGGGTTCATCTCCTGATGTTTATAGCTATGTTTCGGTCAGGAAAAACACGTTGATAATCTAATCGGTGAAAAAATTAACTATTTCTGTGGGCTTTTCCGGTGGTCTTACTGATTAGGCATTGAATAATGCGATGCACAGTGGTATCTCTTGGATGGTTGACACAAAGATTGACGATTTAATAGGGATTTGAATTTAGGTTATCTAAATTAACAGCTAAGTTTTAAAATTTCTGTGCCGGAAAGGCCGAAAGGGAGATAACTGGAATTCTTCTTCCTGTTCTACACCGGACAGCTTTGAAACGACGTTACTTTTCTCGCTTCCATTTTCATTTACGTAACGATGAATGTAGTACCAGGTCGTTTAATCTAGTGCACAATGTAGTGCGTAGAGCAAAGGAGTGGTCATTTAAAGCAATTAATGATTGTCCATCATAGCATAAACAGGTGAACTGGCGAGTATCACGTGATGACGGTTTGTTCAACAACAAAGTAAATTGTAGCAGTGGAGCAAAGCATCTGAGAAAAACTCTAATTTTTCTCGTTTCCAAAACAAGAAGATGATGAAACACATTCGAATAGAATAGCTAATGCATGATAAACACAATAACGCAGACGAAGACAGACTACAAGCACACATATCATGAAAAACGGCACAAAAATCAGGAACATCTGCTTCAAGCCAGTTAAGCGATGGCCTCCATCCTGAAATATGATAATGAAGATCCATATTTCTTGAAAAGTTTTAGTAAAATGCGTAATGGAGTAATGGCATTAGTTGTGCTTAAAACAGCAGAATAATACCGAAACAGGGTTAAAGATCATAAACAAAGTTTTTATGTTATTCTTAAAAAAAAAAATATAAAAGAGAGTGTGATAAAACTACAGTTGATAAAAGACTTGGTTTTGGTGTTGACGGCACAGCTGTCGGAGTTTTTACATCAACCACTGAAATGGTTTACCGATTGATGTTACTGATATAATCAAAAGAAGCTGGTAACGTAAGCACTGAAATCGACAACGAAATTATAGACATCCTCGATCATCTTCGATCAAACAGGTTACTTACAACAGGCGAATACGAAATTTTACACAGCGGCTTGGTTGATGATTTTGTCAGGCATTAAAAGAAATAAAGATGATATCAATAACGTTATTACTTGCTTCTCCATTTAGCGCCAACGATAGCGCAAACGTTTCTGTTAATTGCAATTCTCCAATACAACTTGATCCAGATCGACAATACAAAATTGGGTTAATTTCGGCAACAGCTTGGCATTCCATGGCTAACGTAAAAACAGGCATCAATGATGATTTTACGTTTAATCCAGGTGCTTGGACATCGTTTAAAATACTGCAAGGCGCGTATAACGTAACATACCCTAATAAAAGGATCATCGAACTAATCACAAAAACGCCCCCGCTGCTGACAATTTTGAGTTGACGCCAAACTATAACACGCTACGTGCCAGAATCAAGTCAAAAATAATTTGATAATCGATTTTTCACCAGCAACTAGTATTGCGTCAGTGCTCGGCTTTAAAAATCGACAATACGGGTCAATTGTGGAACAAACTATATCCTACGATGGAGACGTCCCAGTTTACATAACACAAGTAAACACAATTTTAATCAATCGCTCTATTGCATTGGGATCTTACTCAGCCAAGGACAAACGATATATAGTTTCTCGCCAGATATTCCACCAGGATCGTTAATGCAAGCTAATCCGCGACAAATAACATACTGTAATATAATATGCTATCGGTTGCTGTCTGATGTTGCTGGGGACTCGCCGTTGAGTAATTTTGATATACCAGAGAAACTAAAATCTGATGACGTTGTCGTCAAGAAAGGATTTCATGGAGTATATTCTAAAGATGAACTAGGTAATGTACAAGCAGGCGATCCGTGCATCGTAAATATACAAAACTTTAATGATGGATCTGGTACTCACTGGCTTGCTGTTTACAATGATAATTATTTTGATTCATTTGGGCTTCCTCCGAGTGATCTTAAAAAAAGTATATTTTTAAAAAATTTAAAAAAATAAATTACTCATCTAATCAACTACAACCATTCGGAACATCCATTGTTATTATTGTGTTATGCTTGTCCGGCAGATATCAAAACATCCCAATTTTCTTAAGTTATTTTACAATTTGATAAGTACCCGATCCATGTCAACACATTTCATATGACCAAACGTGAAGTTTGAATGCTTTAAAGTATCTAACCCTAATCAGCGGTTTATACTACTCATTTACAGATGTAATCAATGGCAGTTATGGAACCCAATGGATGTCATTCTCGGTGTGTGGGATGTTTAGGTCCATATGTAGGGTTCATTATGGTGAAGTGAGAGTCAGTGCATGTACTGAACACAAAATTTCTGAGTTCATATTTGGATTCCGCTCATGGATAAGCATACATTTACCGGTTAAATACAATGAAATCACAGCATCAGTAATGTACTCGTAGAGCGATAAACAAGTGTCTGTTTTGTTTAGGTAGTTTTACATTTTAACATCACTTTAACAATTTGAGCCATATCGCTACGATGTCTACAGTGTGACAGTTTATAGTGATGTCTAGCACTGGGGCATACTGCCACAGACATATGGCATCATCTTCCACCAAATCACATTATCCTGACAACAGGACAACCAGTTCTAACTCTAACCTCTTAATGCTGAGTGCCAAGCGAGGCAGATGTTGTTGCCGTTTAAGTCTTTCATATGACCTGGCTGGAGCTTTAACCACTTAGGCCACCAGAGTGGTTTAATAAATAATCAAATGCTGCCATTTGTTGTTTCTCAAAATGTTTTTCTTTTAAAAGAAAATGAATCTACATTTTGTCTGAGTTAGCATTAAATTAGAATGTATTAATATCCTCATGGAAAAGGCAGAACATAATACATTGTTATTGTCAGTATACAGGTGGTGTGCACTTAAACTTCTTGCCATAATGTTTCTATCTTTATAAGATTTGTTATCTTTACAATAAAGGCAATTTATATAAAAAGTCAACAACATCACTATAAAAAAATTTGTTTATTAACAAATGTTCAACCTTTTAACCCCACCACCATCCCCCTGCCTTTCTGATTATTTGTCTTTGTGTCTGTCTCTCCCTCTCTGTGCCTCTCTCAATCTATTCATACAGTCGATGTCAATGTGTTCTGTAATGTTTTAGAGGTACCTCGTTAACACCTCCTGTCTCTTACGATGTGGTCAGTGATTAGGGGCCCTGTAGTCTGTGAGTTATCATTTGCACACAAGCATGAGTGATGTACAGTCTATGAAATCTATAGTTATAATGACAATTTGTTTCTTATTCAAAGTATTCTTCATATCCTTATATATGTGGATACAATATGGAATATCAATACAACGATGACACTCCTAGAACAGCCACCCTTTCTGTTACTGCCATTTGAAAACTCTTGCGCTGTACCATCATACGAAGTCCCTTGAAAAGAAAACAAAAACAAAAGTAAACATTGGGTCGGGGAGACATTATAGCATGGTGAGTCTTTATGCATCTACATCTTTATGCATAAGTTATACTGAGTTATAAATACATATGCTTTCAACTGCTGCTACATTGCTGTCTTCCATTTTCCAACTGCTAAATTCCAATTATCTTTGGACTTGGGATTTCATACAATGAAATAAGCCATAACACATATTGTTATTACTCATAAAGATATATACTGACGTGTCTGAAAAAAATACTTATTTGTACAAAAAATAATTATGTGCAGTGGAATCATCACTGTGAAACTTAATGTTAACTAAACATTTAGCAAACATTTGCAGCATTTCAAATTTTGGTGTATCAGAAAGCATGGACTTATCATAGGTGGTAAAAAATCTGACAGAAAGACAGACACACAGACAGATAGATTGATTGATTCAAGCAAATAGTAACAACACTCTAATCCTCTACTAATAAAACTGGAGCGAACCAAAAGATTCTGCTTCTGTGTTACAATGTTACGTTTTTGACGTTTTGGACATAGTCATGCCATGCTAATGCCACATCATTTAGAGCTGCATGCACCATGTCAACCAATAACTTTTCATGTGATGACAATTCCAATTTTGACCTACTAGCCCAGATGATTTTCATTTTCTTTTTGCTGTTAAAAGAATTGGACTTGTAAATTAAATGCTGCTTGCCACCAGCAATGGTTTAAGTTGCCCAAGCTAGTTTGTCAACGGAACACTCATTCTCCACAGATCACAGACGGAATATGCTAATACCACTTCAAAGAATCCACTGAAATCATAAGACTATTTTAGAAGAAACATTTCTTTCAGCTAAGAGAGATCTGTTTAGCTGCCCCTTTTACACTGTAAATAAATAAATGCCACCTCTATTCAATTACATAGAGTGTATGTATCCACCGCCTTACTAAACTCTGTCCAAATAAATATTTGCTCATTTTTCCTGTGACAACTTTTATTTGTGACCTCAAGAAAAATCTGCCAGCGAAAACCAACATCTCACAAATGGCACGTCTGAATAAAATGTATACTTGGTTTGCTGATCAGACAACAATTCTGCCCTTTCTAGCATTTTTGCAGAAACAAATTAACTCCATATGCCACAACAAACACCTAGCTGATGTGTGATATATTATTATAAAGTGTTTCTGTTGTGAGAACATTATTATAACAAAAAAAGCACAAAGTGAGACTTTACCCCGTCAAATATACCCTTAAGAATTTCTTGCGAGTGAGGCTCGTTCAAAGAAATATTTATTAAATATTGCAAAGAATAAGCAGTGTTCTTTTTGTTGTAATATAGACAAATTGCAAATTGTCAATTAGCTAGTATTCAGCCACGTGTTGCCAACTGAAACAAGTGACTGTGATAAATGATGCCAATTAAATAGAAAAAAGTATGTGAATGATATATAGCCATGTGAACAGATGTGACAGCAAAGTGCTGTTGCATTGTATCTGTTATTGTATGTATTAAGCAAGATTGCAGGCAACGTTTTATTTTTTTGCAGAGATATCAGCATGTGAAAAGTTTGGTTGAAAAAATTAACTCATGTTCTATTCCTGGGAAATAATACTGGCAGCAGTTGTCTGAATAAACTTTGTGACTGATCTTTTCTGTCATTATATCACGCACAAAAAAAAGAGTTTCTCAAAGATAATGATATCTTACTGGCTGATGACAATTTCTGTGAATCTATGATAAGTCTTTTCTTCTCTCTTTTCATGGGTATTTTAACCGCTGAGTATTGAAGCCATTTCTGATATCCTTGACAAACTAAAACATTTAGTTAGAAGTTAAGTTGAACACAGTGTAAATGAGGGGTGTTTCATTCCTAAACTCGAATGTACAACACACTTACACCTGAGTGAAGTCTATAAGCTATATAGTTACTGCACTTGAAACAATATTAACTAGAAGAGCTACTAAGAAATACTTACGGTGAAGAGTTAAATTAAGTATCTGTGAGCCATACTGGCATTTCCAGGAGAAAGAATCTTCCTTGAAGTTCACCGGTGATATTTCCACAAAAATAGAAGTTGATGTGGCACCATAGTTATACCTGCCAACTTTGTTTGGTGTACAACGTTTGGATGTTGAGAAACAATTTGTAAGGAGTATGGAACTATCTCCATTTAGCCATGATGCTACACCAGAGAAAGTTGGTATGGTACAGGTTATTGTTACATTCTGATTATTGGCAGGAGATTGTGGAACTGCTTCTATTTTAGACGGTGCATCTGGAAATAAATAAGAAATACGAAACACAATCAGGACACAAATGCTTTTATAATAACAGATTATCGATGCAACACTTTCATATACACTCTAGTGAGCTGTTAGGATATAGTGAGCCTACAAACAATAAAACATACTTGAACTCAATGTTGAACGAGATCTACAACATACAGAATGCCCTCATTATAATACTGTCCATGAGCGCTGTGTTTTATACTGCCAAGTAATAAGACAGCCTTACAATCAAGTATATGTTAACATAGAATTTTACTGTCACTAAATGAAATGACATTCATGACCGTACTGGTATTATAACATGAAGTGTGTTCAACAGTTTCACACTGAAGGGCCTTATCGCACAGTAGTGTTTTACAAAAAAGAAACTCAGATTAGTTACACACGTATGCATGAACTTAGCATAGTATAGTGCTATAATACACTCAAGTAAACTCCACAATTCATCACGTGTATGAGATTTGAAGAAGACCACTCCGGTGGCCTAACTTGTTAGAGGATCCACCGCCGATGCGGGAGGTCACAGGTTAGAACACCACACCCCCCGTCATACCAATGATTGATAAAAATGGTACCAGCAGCTACCTCGCTTGGCGCCCAACATTCTGAGGTTAGTGTTAGGACTGGTCGGCCTGATGTCAGGATAATGTGACTGCTTAATAATGTTAAAGCTATGTTAAAATTGGAAATCACACACACACACATACACACAGATTAGAATACTGACAACCAGGATAATACACATGCTTTACCCAGGGTCTTGTACTTACGGTTTAATATGCAGACATACTCGCCTATTTATAAAGATATTTTCTCCCATTTTGCTGAAATATTTACATTATTATTCCTATAGTGCAGTTCGCTTATGTTTATACTATTAAATACTTCCAGAGCATTTTCCGACGAGGGTCACACTGGCAAGCCGGGGTGATATAGTGCTGCGCCTGGAATACTGCATTCTGATTGGTCAATCAAAATGACGCACAGCTTCAATATTTTTAAGGAAATATTTCTAATGTGCGGCTTTCACATGTACTCAACAGCATTACTGGTAAGAATAAATGGAGGGTGCCACGACTCGCCATTTTCATTTTGCCCATCTGCATTTATGATCTGCACAATTAGTGTCATCATAAGCACTTAACTTGTTCTCTCTGATGCATAAATAATATCAAAGCCGATATATATTCTTAGTATAAGTCAATATTTGAAACGATAATACAATATCCAAGTTTTCATTTCAAGACGGTTGTTCAAAGGATCTGCACCAATAGTACAACCCTGCTAAATGGTAAACATTAACATTCCCAGCCTGAAAATCAACTAAGGAACGTTTTATTGCATGCTCATTCAATAACTGCCCTTAAGCAAACATCTCTTCCAGGAATGCTTTTACATTTTAATTTCTTTACGTAATCAATCTCACTATTCGGCAATACCCGCCCTGTTAACCGACACAAAACTATATGGTTAGCCTCAGTCTGATGTCAGGTAAGTAATGAATGAGACACTTTATATGTATCTGGATCGTACAATATGAAATATTGCATTATTAACTATATAGAAACAACAGAGTCATGACCAATGGCATTGCATCATTTGCTGTGAAACTAGAAATACAATGAAGCCATTGTGCATTAGAGTCTTGACAAATGCTACATACAATCTTCTTTTTATATGTTGTGTATATTTATACTGTGTGCTTAACTTTTATCCATGATTGGAGATAGTAAGGGTCATTTTGTAAATAACATATTACACAACTAACTTTTGATCATGATTGCAGACTAAAGATAAAGATAATATTTGTAGACATACTCAAGTTCGCTTAAGGTCAGTCCATCAAGTTGAACAGTCATATTTCCAATCTTATCAAGTACATTGGGTTGTTGAAACCTGCATCTCATTCACACATACCTAAATATAATCTTTAGTGCATGTTTCGGGCTTCATAAAAGCTTATTATCCACTGGGTGAAGCTGATTTCTCGAGTCTTAACCTTAAAACTGCATTGGTGCTCACCTTAGTGTATGCGAGAATAAGGAGCAAGATTCATGACTTTATAAAAGACTCTTTATAGTTCAAAGGCATTTATGAGTTGGTTTCTATCTGGCAAAAATCCAAGTTCCCTTCAGTAGTCAGAGTGGTATATGTGCAGTGGATGATCATGACAGACTTCTTTGTCCAAAGTGGCTGTTACAATTCGAACTTCAGAGAAAGTATAGTACAAGTCACATGGGTCATGCATGAGCATTTACTCATTTTAAATTAAATATAAATTGTTCTTTTAAAATTTAACACTAATTTTCTGTAACCAAAGTCTATTCAATCCAGATTATTGAATGCTCTGCACCTTAACTGTCACCAAGAAACGTCCAGATGAAAATTATCTATCGCTATGGACTTTTACAATGGTGGCCATGTGCTAAACTTGGGTCAACATAAGAGTTCCTGGAGTGGAATCGTCACAATCGAGGGTATTATGAATTTGTTTATCAATATGCATTGCTTTCACTGTGACATCGCAGCGTGCAACATTCAATCCAGATCACTGGATCACACCTTCAAGTTTGTTTCGTCCAAAAACGTCTTCGTACTTTAACATTGATTGTGCCATATGCACCTATCAGGGCGTCTAAATAATGACCTTCCAAAGGAATATGGATGTATACCAATCCAAATGAAGTGAATACTTGCCACTTAAATGTATGTAGAATCAAATTCTAAAAAATGACACCCATTACTGAAATAATCGGTGTTGAATTCCTACATGACCCTTGTGACTTGTAATATAGTCAGAAATGAGAGTCTGACTCACTAACACAGCTGTAATAAGATTATATTTTCTGATGGTTTTGCAAGTTACCTAGATATGTGTATATGTGTGATTGGATTTTTAATGTAGCTTTAAACAATTTTCAGTCATATCGCTACGATGTCTGCAGTGTGGCAGTTTATAGTGATGTCTAGCACTGGGGCATCATGCCAGAGACATGTAGCTTGATGTCCCATCCATCCTGACACCAGGCTGACCTCCTGCATCCGAGGCAGATGCTCTAACCATAAGGCCACTGGAGTGGTCTAGAAATATGTAATAAGCACCGACCCTAACAAGTTAATCAATGTTTTACTCCAAATGTCTGGGTATGACATTCATGATGTACACCTGTATCACATGTTGAAGGATGAAGAACAGACAGGAAGTCCAAATCATAAGATCGACTTGTCTACAAACTGGATGGCTTGAGGTTTGTTTCCTTGTATTACAATATAACAAGACTACTGTTAGCCCTTGTTCAAAATGTCGGCATTAATCTGGCAGAAGGTTGGAAAACTTCCAGAGCAGTTACTATTGGACCCACGGAGAAAACGCCTTCAATCTGGAGAGCCAAGAGTGAAGGTAAACGAGAAAGTAGGATGTAACCCCCCAATACGCGGCTCCAATAATATCCAATGAAGAATGATTAAAACAGCCTAAAGCGGTGGCAAATATTCAGAGTGTGTGCATGTGCTGTAATTCTCTAGAAATAAATTTCACTCTCAATGAATGAGTGATAATTTCTCTTGATAGTGAGGACAATCTATCTCTAAACGGTAAATGCTGAGATATCAACCAAGCCCTTAATAGTTATGAGGAGACGCTTCTGATCCAGCCTTCTACCTTTTGAAACAAAGAGACAACTACGACTGGGAATCTCAATAGTGAGAGGAGCTACCAACAAATTCAACTTAGCAAAAGAAAGGATGGATTTATAATGGTTCAACTGTAAATAACATTTCTGCTACAAACAGGCATGAATCGCACTCCATCTCCACGCACAGCATGATGACAGAAACAAGGTTAATATCAAACGAAGCTTCACTCAACGGTTCATAAGGGGTTTTGACAAAGCCCATAAAACGCTCAAGGGATTCAATCTTGGCATCAGTGAGTGGGATAATGGTGTCTACAGCTCAAAATGCTTGATAATATCAGACAGATTAGGTTCCGACCTAATGGACAGACCCCTAAGGGATCTGAGCGTGTTATATAGAGCTGCTTAATAGCTTCCGTGGCGGAGACAAAACATTCTCATCAAAAAGAAGAGAATAAAGTCGTGAGGTCTTGACAGGAAGGCGAGTCCTGGTTCCCGCCAAAATCTCTCTTAGCGCACACCATACTGCAGTAGGGAGATACTCAAAGGCTTAAGCAGGAGAGTGTAATCTATACCTGGGTGCCAATACCAACAGTCACAACGTAGAAGGGGGAAGATAGGCCACTCCCCCATGTTGCCTGGTTAACTTCTAGCCTCTTGATAACTTTTGGGAAATCTTCTTACCATCGCAAACTAAAGCGGCTAAATAAGTTCTAGAAGCAATGCTATCCTGGAAGGTCTCTCCAAACTGTACAGGTTTTTCTTGTTCGTCGATCCCAGAAGCTTTGGATACAAGTCTTGCAGCAGGTCGTATCAAACGTACAGATTTGTTCCTCCTACAATGCCTGGGCTACAAGAATGGGGTGGAGAGGAGGCAGGTGCCTGAAGAGATTGGGAGAGACTGTCAGTCATTTATTTGGCTAACTCGTTAGAATCCAACAACACAAAAAGAATACTATATTCTGCACTCAATCCAAAAAGGAATGCAGGACTTCCCACTGCAATATCTCGCTGTTGAGAAGGAAATTTGAGAATAGGGATATCCTTGTTCCTGAACTCGGGGAATGATAGGACTGTCCTTATAGGAGACCTCTAAGGAGCCTAAGAACACTTCTAGTCCTTCAAGGATCATCTAAGGAGAGTGAGCCTGCCCCAATCCTCTTAGTTGGCTCCACGTGAGCAGACGAAGCTAATCCCTGTCATGCAACATCAATTCTGCTTTGAGGACAAGGCATGAATATCCATGATGACATGAAGGGAAAGGAGCATTTTCTTTTCCAAATTCTGCAGGGGTTGAAAGGGAACACAGGAAGGAGTAGGGGCCATGGACACTGGAGTGGATTGGGGTATAGACCCGAAGCTGGTTCCCAGACCACTAATGAAACTCCACATACTTTTTAGACTATTGTCCAATGACCGGTGACAACTGAAAGACAAAGTCAGATCAGGATACAATTATATCATGGAAAATCTAACAGAGAAAGATCGCTGCTCCCCGTTTTTAAATAGGCACAATCATTCTCTTCGCCTTCAACTGGCCGTTCAGTGAACTGTCTTGTGGTGTTTTCCTAACTTCGAGAACCCAGGACTGATCCTTATCAGGAAATGACTGCATTGAAACCATCATTGGGTATACCTGGGCCTTATTGTGAGTGTGGCAGGACTCGTGACATTCCTGCTAAGCCTGTGGGTGAGCGTCCTATACGGCCCTTTCATGGCTACAATGCAAGACACATCACCTGATATTTTCGTTTTGTGTGGTGATGGGTCTTACTGCGTAAACAACTGCCTTGTGTAGCATGCTCCCAACTCTACTGACAGGAGAATGAGAGGTCAAAACATACTTGAAAACAAATAACGACATTCCTCCAAATATTTAAGTATTACTGATATGCTTACTTTGCTGTCTTTATCGTGATGGAATCAAAATCTGACACTAGCAAATGGATGCATTTTCATGTTCTGCTGACAAACATTTCAGTGGGTTGCAATGCCAAGGAAGCAGAGGAATGCTAAAGTAGGTTTCAATAAGGCCTCTTGTATTTAATGAAACTAAAGTATCTAATTATTTTTTCAAACATTGCCATTTTGGTGTGCTTATATCCTCATAGCCATAATAAAAAGTACATTTCTTTTGTTATATTGAAACAATAACTAGTGTATTTGTGCTTCAGCTGAGAGAAAGAACTAAAGGAGACAATACTGGAACCAGTGTGGAATCAAATGAAATGAATGATAGGTCAAATTAACTCAAACATTCAAGTTAACTGATCACGTGACTGCTTGCATGGACAACTTCAAGGTGCATGACCACATTGTAACCAGCGATTTTATCAACAATGCATGTTTTTGCTACTCGCCAAAAATGGTGTTAGTGAATATATACATTGGGATAAAATCATCCACACTTCTGACATGACATATGGCTATTAAATTAAGTATGTCATTAATTCTCTTTGTTGTTTTACAATTGTATATAACAAAGTTCGTGGATGGCTGTGCAAATCAAGTTGATTGATTTGATCTTTGGATAGTATAGGGCTTCATTTCAGAATGAAAAGCAACGTCAAGTATCGGTTTATTAGCAGATATAACAATTGTGAAATAAGATATTAAAAAATGACTGCTTTTTATTAGTTTACTATATAAACCTTGAGATATCAGTTTGTATCCTTTGTACATTTTACATTAATATGGCGACAAAATAAGCATAGACGAGTAGAGGTACCAGATATCATAAAAAGATTTTCCAGCACACTGAAGATGACTGAAAAGCTACCAAATTCCAGCCGCTATAATAATGTGAACCAAACACAAGTCAAATTAAGTATTTTATTTCAAACATTATTGAATATACAGTAGCAAATACATGTACAGGGTATGATGACAGCTTAAAATAAAAATGTGCTCAGTTATTCAGAAAACTCATTAATTCGGACATATTCACTGGGAATGAAGGAGTCTGGATTAATGAGGCTACACTAATTTTTAAAGATTTTCATACATGATCGGGGATAATGTTACAACTTCAACATTTTAGTGAATTTTACCAGATTAATAAAATGACACACTGCCAAATTTGCATGTGTGAAATTGTGTTATTAGACAGAATTTTCATATACGATTCTTCGAGTTTTCTTTTTCTTGGACACATTCTTTCGGGATTGTCAGGTCAAGTTGCTTTACTTATGGGATTCACAAAGTGGAGAATCAAATTTATTAAAGTTTACGCTCCATTCAATATAAGCAATGAGCATGTGTGCGTTCGAATCATCCTTCTAATGAATCAAGCTGGGTATCCTAGGCTACCGTGGCGCATCCAGGACACTTTACACCATTTGCTTTGGCGGTATATAAATTATTTGTGCTGCTATGCAGTTAAAGTCCAATGGTAATTAAATTAGTCTGTACCATTTCTTCGCTCTTTCTTCCTTGTAAGTATTCATGCAGATTCCTTCACAGAGGCACCACAAAAGTAAATATGGTGTCAAAACATTTCTTTGAAGCAAACCCACAATGATAACATACACTTTATGTTAACTATTTATAATGTTAGTCCAAGTTCTATCTAGTCTTTAAGACAGTTCCTTGATTTTGGGCATGAATTGGCCAGGATGTCTTGGATTTGCATGTAAAATCTGCTGAAAATATTAGAGTATTTAAGAAGAGATATCATGAGCATGTATGTGTTTCTAATAGATAATGGAATTTAGTATTTTAATACTAAATATGTTAAAATAAACAGTAATTATTGTTATCTTCATATAATGTGCATTGTTATACTCTCCCTAAGAGGGCCTCAAGGGAGAATTAGTCCTTGACTAATGACTCACCCTCTATAAATAAAGCATTATTATTATTATCATCATTTATATCGTGCCTATAATATGGAAAGGCTCTGTGCTGCCTGCCAGGTACAAAAGTGAAAAGATTCTCCCCCACAAGAAAGCTAACCATCTTCGCAAAATTGCCGTCCCTGTTCTGATTCCTTTGGTGCCTGTAAATCTCATTTTCCACCACCATATCATCAAAAAGCACATCAAGCGATTCTCCCAAAGGACCTATGATTTGACTGTACCTACTAATTATATTTTCAGTGTATCGACCTTTAGCTCCCTGCAATAAATGCCTGAATAACCTGTTCAGGATTTCATTCACTAGGTCCGTGGGACGGTTTCTGCCTATACCCCCTCCATAACTGATTGTCCCGTTCAATATAATTTCATGCCATAGTTTTTCAGGTAACCAACCATTTGTGGCAGCAATCAGGCAGTGGGCAAGAATCAAGTATTTAGGGTGTCTCTTTGCAGAAAAAATGTACTATATCCAAGCGCCAGTGGGACAGCATAGCCTCGCCATCTGCTTCTTGCACAGAATTGTGTCTACAAAGAAGATTAAGACCAATCCATAACATCCCCATGGAGTAAATGTAAACGTGGTCATCCTCCGGTAAATGATCTTCCTGTTTCTTTGACATCCTTTTCCCCCTTCTCCAGCCTGCTTTGTTCAAATGTTGATTTTTGCTCTTTGAATGCTTTACTCTGCAATACGAGCAGTACCACTTCCCTTTTGGCACTTCGTCAACAGTCATTCCGAGACAAGCAAAATGATACCATTGTTTACCTAAACATTTCTGTTCAGCATTACTTCCTATCATTGACTCATCAGCACCCAGGTCAGTATGTTATTTGTTTCCTTTGGTAACTATTGTGGTACTTATTTACTGTACCGGTACATTGGTAAATTTCATCAATAGGTAATTTACCAAAGAAACCAAGTATGGAATTCTCCAAAAAATCCTTTTTTTTTTGCTACTGTAATGATATTAAAAAGCATGTTTTCCATCTTTTTTTTTTTAGAAAAAAAAAAAACAAAACATGTATCTGTCACAAATGAATTTTGAATATCAGAAATATAATTTTATTTATGAACCTTGAACTACAATTTTGACAATTGTCACTTATATGATAGCCCAATGGAATACTCTGTATATACTTACTTTTACAGGAGTTATACGGTTTCTTTGCAACAGACAATCGGGAATGTTCTTTTTTCTTCCCAATATAAGTATATGAATCTGTCCTACCCAAAAAGTCCTTTAAGGAATTTTGGTATTTTACAGTATCACTTAGTGTGCTCCAACACTTAGTGCACAAAAAAGCTTCCTCTGAGTTTTAATGACATTGGGGGTGAATCTGGTGCCAGTTAGCTTCACAGGAACCTTGTGAGCATTTTCATTTACTGTTTGTAAGTGTTCTCCAGTGAAAATCTAAAGTATCCTCTGTCATCAGGTTTCCTTTTGAAAACTTTGATTGCAATTACAGCAAGTATCCATGTCCTTTCTTATTTCACCAAATTCAAAAGCTACAGACGACATATCAACTTTCTCAGCTGCAGTGAAATTCAAAACTAGGCAAAATAAGAGTGAGCACATACAATGAACCCACACGTGGTAAAGGCAAAGTTTGAGGATTTAAGGATAGGTTGGAATGCACATATGGACATTAAAGATGAACAGCTGTTAATTGCAACGGCCGTGTTATATCACAAGAACATTCTTGGATGCAACAAGATAACCGAGTGAGTTGGGATTTCTGGATTTACAACAGAACACTTTTGATGGTGACACAAATACGATGTTTATTCATGTATGACTTGAATGAGAAAGAAATATGATTAACACGTGCGTTTATAAGATCCAAATATTGGACAAATTAACATAATACGCACGAACCTAAAATTGCAACAAATATAAATACAAATAAATGACCTTACACAGTACAAGGAAAAAAAAATTAACGATTCACAAAAAATTTCATACAATGAAAAGAATGACGCGTTTTACTTAGTAGTAAAAATGATGTATTCACTCAAATAGTGAAAACCGACTTATTTTACTCAAATAGTAAAATGATGAATTGATTGAACAGATATCATACAAAAAACATCTTTACACTTCCAAAACACTGGGTATTACAACCCCAAAAATTAGCCCATGGCTAAAAGATTACACGCATGGAGTAATACAAAACACTTCATCAATATCACACTTGGCTACCAGTCACACTGGTTAATCAAGCAAAACGGCATTTCATGTGGTCACCGACCACCATTCAATTCCTTGGTCAATCAAGCAATCAGCGCCCACCAATTCGGTCAACAACGCCCAATTATCTACTACTCGACCAACAACAATTCATTCAGCTCTACGGCTGCTATGGTTCAGCTTTACATCCGCTATTGGTCAATTTCTGTGGCTAGCTCTATACAGCTGTTATTGGTCAGTTTATGTGGTTAGCTCTGCAGCTGGTACCACGTCGACTACGATCGGTACGGATCACTCCGATCAGCTGAAATTACATAAAAACACCGTGTACTATGCATGACACGGGCATATACGATAACACGTAATGACATTATGTATAGTAAGTTATACAAATTATATTATCGGCACAACATTACCAAACAATAAACACGTTCAGAAGTGAACCTGTGTCCGATAAGATTCATATAGCACTAACTGTTTCTTAATTAAATGCAACTTTATAAAGCTCTTGCTAAATCACAAACACAAGTAGAAAATATTTGCATTATACCACGCAAGTCGAAGCTACAGAGAAAATATACGAAAATAAAACGTGATAATACAATAGCTATAACTTACAATATACATAAGAAATAATTAAATAACTCACATACCTCTACAGCTGAAGATGTGCAAATCTCTAAGTAGATTGCCAACTGACAAAACGTTCTGTAATGTGTAGATTCAATCTTACTCCGAGGCATTTATACCCAGACAATGTAGTCTTACATCGTCTGTGCAATT
This sequence comes from Megalonaias nervosa, assembly GCA_016617855.1. NCBI lineage: Eukaryota > Metazoa > Mollusca > Bivalvia > Unionida > Unionidae > Megalonaias > Megalonaias nervosa. The sequence continues at coordinate 24,531 of JAECUM010042735.1, forward strand.
GATGTATTCAGTTTTTCCCAAAGAAAGCACTTCGCACGTGCGGCATAGGATGAACCGAACTCACTGTTTCGAAATAATGTAGAATATACATGAATCACCCTCGGGTATCGTTGTACACCAAAAACAAAACCAGAGTACATATGCTTAATAAATAAATAGATTTATACTATTCCGTGACATTGGACTTCTTGCAGCTGCATTTGGAAAATCTCAATGGATAGTAATACCTACTATGATAAAGGAAAAAGATGGCCCCATCACATTGTTTATTTTGCTACTTACAATGCTAATAGATGAACAAACTACATCTCTTCATCTGTAGAATTTTTCTTGTTGTTAAATTAAAAGTTATAAATATGGACAAAAATGTAGTCACAGGTAAGCGAATTAAACTTTATCGTTTGTGTTGGATATCGGTATACTTTTGTAATAAAATGCATAACTTGTCATTAAATACATAATATAAAGAAATTTATTAATGTTCAATATGTTGACATTGTTGTAATTTGACTTATATGCATACAATAATATAATAACTGATTAAAAAATAAACAGGTTAAGCAAAAAAATGATTGTCTTATTTCATACATTATCAAATCGGGATTTCCACTTTTATTTAGTTTTCAGGTATCAAAAACAGAAAATATCAGTTTGTCTTTTGCTCTCCGGAAAGCTTGCTTGAAAACACATTGAAAAGATGTCTTCTGTTCAACTGTATGGCAGTTGAAATGCATTCTGCTTGCTATTGATGAAGCCCACTGTATTTCTGAGTCGAGAGAAGAATTCAGGGTAGAGTACCAGCGATTGGGCGAATTAAGAAGCATATTGAAAGTGCCAGTTATCGCACTTACTGCAACAAGTACAGCGAAGGTGAAAACAGATATCTTAAACTTCCTACAACTCTATGACGATGATACAGAGATTGTGTTCAACTCTCCCAATCATCCCAACATATTCACCGAAATCATTAAAATGGAGAATTGCGATTATAAGGAAAACTTGTTGCTTTTGGAACATATAAAAGAAAAAGGAGTTCGATCAAAGAAAGCAATCATTTATTGCAGAAGTATTGACACTGTAGCCTAAGTGTTTAAAACTATGAAAGACTATATTGGTCCTTATACCTATATCGATCAAAAGGAATATTCACAGCATCAACTAATAGAAATGTTTCATAAAAGTTACCAATCAAGTATCTTAGAAACAAATTCTTGCTAATTTAAGATGGAAGGGTGGCAGTATTTGTTGCATTGTTTCAATGGTTGCATTATGTATCGGTATGGATATGTGAGATGCTGATCTTGTCCTGCATTTTGGGTGTCTGAAATCTGTTTTGACTTACTGGCAGGAAGCAGGATGTTGTGCTAGGGATGGTGTGTGTGTGTGTTTGGACATTTAACATAGCTTTTGAAAATTTTTCAGTCATATTGCTACGATGTCTGTAGTGTGGCAGTTAATAGTGATGTCTAGCACTGGGGCATCATGCTGCATACATGTAGCATGATGTCCCACCCAGTCACATTATCCAGACACCAGGCTGACCAGTTCTAACACTAGTCTCTTAATGCTGAGGCTCCTAGTGTGGCAGCTGTTAGTACCTTTTTTATGTCTCTGGTATGACTCGGCCGAAGCAGACGCTCTAACCACTAGGCCACTGGAGCGGTCATGCTAGGGATGGTAGAAATTGCATCAGTGTTATTTTGTATAATACATTTACAACTTCCATAATAACCAGCAAAGATATCGCAACAATAGTCACAAATATCGAAAGGAAGTGCATTAGAAAGCAAATCTTGCAACATCTGTCCATAACACACAAAGATGCAAATGAGCCAGTACCAATATGTGAAGGATATGAGGATGTACTGTGTCAATGTAGTTCATGTACATGCTGTAGAGTGTGTATTGAAAAAAGCCTCCATTTTGAGCACATTAACTTCTCTATGCGTAATTTCCTCTCACGTGAGTATTTTCGGTCAATGGATATTATAACTTGGAATATGGTTTAAATTCGTGAAAGTGGGTGTTCATGTAAATTGCTCTCCAAATTAATCATAACCAGTTTCTCACGACCAGTCATTTCATTTGTACAAGTATTCTTTTCATCACATCCTTGTTTTTGTTTTGAAAAAATATTCAAGAGAAAATGTCAGCATTCTCGATTATACCACTGAAAAGTGACTACCATATCTGATCACGCTTGTGAAACAAGAAAGATCATTCATTTTGTAAAATATTATGACGATTGCCTCGCTCCTTTGTTTCACCGACTCATTCTTATTCAATTATAATCAATAAATCTACACAGATGCATTTGTAGGTATTAAACATGCCACTATCAGTTAAAGAGGAAAGACACAAAATAGTCACGTACCAATACTGATCAATTTTACTATTTGCATATGTATACATGCTATTTAATTATTTATCTATACCTAGCTACCTACTTACAAATCTATCTATCAATCTGTCTATCATAAGTATATAATTAAAAGAAACAAATACATGTTTAACGACACAATATATTTTTTCAAGAGGTATACGGATCTAGTTATGTCTACAGTGCCCATTGGAACAGTAATCAATGTTTCCTTTGGTTCAAAACACATATCCCTAACTGAACCAACTTAAACATACTTCGGCATACCTCGACTACTGTCGCATTTCAACATATTCAAATGTATGTCAATGGAACATGAAAATGCGCCCATCTGCTAGTGTCAGATTTTGATTCCACCAGGATAAAGACAGCACAATAAGTATATTAATTACACATAAATTTGAGGAATAGTGTCGATATGGGCTGCCAACAGACCAACAAGTAGGTCTTTTCTTTTTGTTTCAGACATTACTGATAGTGGAGACCAATGCTGTCGGGCCATATTCCATACTTAAGTTTTATGCTGTTTCAGCCTTCCATCACTTCTGACTATTGGACGCTCGCTAGTAATTAATAAATTTATTTTGACTGACCTTGGTATGCAGATGGTAAGTAAAATCCCTCTACTTTTGACCCACTGCATTAAATCCTTAAGAACAATTACTTTTTTAGTATTAATCCCTGTCAGATCAGAACACCTAAGCATACATCTATTAATGACCTTTTTTAAATTGCTGACGCAAGCGTGTAAAGCAGCATCACCCCAAGGTAAGAATAACACATGGAAACCTTCTTATGAGGACTATATCACTATAAACTGACCAATGCTTAGGATGGAGCTGCGGTTAGAGAGAGAGAATGAGACTCGTTTTTAGACTTGATATAATTCTTTTTTATCACCTTGTTTATTTACATAAACACATGAAGAACATAACATATAAGACTCATCTATGGTGCCATGACCACGTGTAGTAGAGTTGTATGTATCAGATTGCTAAATATGAGACTGATTTATGCAAGACATTGACATATTAGATGCTTGTGGAGCCTCAGAGGAAGAAGTAACTTCAACAGTATCACATAGTTGTTTACATGTTACTAAGCTGCACTTTCTTCACAAATCAGATAGTGTTTCTTCAGAATATGCACAGTTGGATGTGCAACAAACTTAGTACCTGTATTGCTACACCCTATGTTTACTTTAGAGCGTGAATTTTGACAATTAAAATAGTGGATTGGCACACTATTAAGTATCACTGAAAATACTGCTATTAAATAACAAGTTTTATTAATTTAAAATGATTAATTTGCTGTGAGGAATGGAGTAAGCTGGTTGTTTGGTCTTGTGTGGTGCCCCAATGGTCTACCAGACTACGGGACTGATGATGATGATGATGAATTTGCTGCGGAACAGAACAGTAAATCTTCAAGAAGGCGCTGGAAATAATGATGAAGTTGATCTGTTCAACGAATTTCTGAACAAGGAGTTCAAAGGTACTATATTTGCTAATGGAATTATTATGCTGAAAAAAAGATTCTTATTAATTCTCAAATTAAATGTTTTAAATTGGAATAATTGTCTAATAAGCATATAAACACTTAGTATCTGCAACAAATTGTAATTCTTGAATATTATAAAACTTGAAGAAGATGTTTCTGGTACCTAATATATTATGTAGTCACTAATTTGAAAGCAACCAAAGAATGTAAATATTGGAGGATATATATAAACATATGTGTGTGTGTGTGTGTGTGTGTGTACATTTTTTTTTACTTCAACCATAAATATAACAATATTACAGTTAGTTCATGTTAACTTGTAGAATAATTTGTGTGTGTGTGGGGGGGGGGGATATGTAAATGTCATACTCCTTATGACAGCTTCTTAAAGAAAGCTTATGATCAACAGTTCATCAGTTGAGTTATTCTATTTTGAATAGGCAAAGCAAGTTGGCTGGTGGAGTAGGCCACGTTTTGGACAAAATATATGGTAAGATTGACTAAATTCAAAACTTTCTAGGCAGGAAAATCAAAATTTTCAAGGAAAAGAAATATTGAAACATTTCTCAGATTACTGAAGGATGATCCCTTAAGAGAAATCCCAGGGAAGTACCATACAGATTTCAGCAGCTCAGAGCAGAAGCTATCATAAGACGTATGACATTTACATATCCCATAAAAATAAATTATCCAAAACATTTGACAAAAGGAAAAATATTATAGCAAATTCATGTCAATTTATGATGTGATGTACTAAGAGGTGTATGTATGTATGTATGTATGTATGTATGTATGTATGTGCCTGCATGGATTCATGTATATGTTCAGACTAAAAATGATCTTGTTGGAAGTTAAGTACTAAGTAACATGCATTAATTATATATGTATGTATGTACATATGCATGTACGTATGTGTGTATGTCTGCTATTCAATAATACCACTGTAAATATTATTAAATATCACTGAAAAATACTGTTATTAATAACAATAATACATTAGTGTTATTTATTTATTATTATTATTATTTAGCATATTTTGCTATCTCATTACAGTTTTCACTTTTTAAAAATGTATTTATCATTTTATCTTGAATTTCCGACATGACATCTCTCTCTTTCTCTCTATTTTAAAATTCTGCCGTGACGACCGGGCCTAACCACAGCTCCATCCATAAGCATTGGTCAGTTCCTAGTTATACAGTCCTCAGAGAGGTTTCCAGGCGTTATTTTTGTCCTGGGGTGATGTTGTTTTCCATATGTGTCAGCAATTTACAAAAGCTCATTAATAGATGTATGCTTAGGTGTTCTGATCTGACAGGGATTAATACCAAAAAAGTAAGCGTACTGAAGGATTTAATGCAATGGGTCAAAAGGAGAGGGATTTTACTTACCATCCTCATACCAAGGTCAGTTGAAATAAATTTATTAATTGCTAGTGAGCATCCGATGATCAGAAGTGACGGAAGGGTGAAACAGCATAAAACCTCAGTATAAAATACGGCCCGACAGCCTTGATCACCACAGTAATGTCAGAAAAAAGAAAAAAGTGGAGACCTACTTGTTGGTCAAGGCTGCCAAGTGTGTGAGATATTCCTGAAACTTTGACTACCCGTTCTGATGTCAACCAAATCAGAACACGCTACACAAGGCCATTACTTGTGCAGCAAGATGTAGCACTAAAACATTTAACGCGTGATACGTCTTGCATTGTAGACTGGAACACTGTATTACCGTGGTACTTAATGCTGTTGTCGATACATATTAAATCTGTTTTGCTGTTGCTGAAACTAGTAAAGTTGTTATGACTTTCCCTCTTTCTATTCCTATAAAAAAACTTTGTTGACCAATGCATGTAAATGTAAATAAAACAGTATATGGTGGCTGACCCAGATTAACTTACCATGGGGGAACAACTCTATATTATCGCGGTATTAGCCTAGGTATCTTAGGTATGGCAGTACGCACTTATTATAATAAACATAAATTGCAACTTACCTATGGAATGGAATGTCCACGCTTGCACTGGCTGAATATTTCCACAACAAATGAAAGGATCCAATGATTAAATTGAACACAAAAATGTAATTAAAGTTGAAATCCATGAATAACAACATTACAAATTATAAACAAATATTATTCAACTTTATATGAATTTAAATGCAATGTGCCCGCAAAGAAATATGAAAGATTATTATTATTATTATTATTATTATTATTATTGAAATATTAAAGAAAGTTTAACTGTTATTGTTTTCCTATTTATGTATGGCAAGTATGATCATAAGCGACATTTTGTCAATTTAGATCCATACTGGCTACCATGGAATGAAATTCCAAGCTTGACTTTGTAAGGACATGTATATCACCATCGGTATATGACCTAGACTCATCAAACATCAGACGATACACTAAACATATTTCGTAATCAAAATCAATGCAGGTATAGCAAGTTAGAAATGAGTTTTGTACATGATGATCAACGGAATTACATGTACTTTACAAAAATGCATTGTTCATTGTTTTTCAATGTAAACTATTAAAAAATGTTAATGTTTTAGAGGAAATTGTGCTATAACATATTTGAGTCCTTACTACCTCCTGCTTTACATCTGTAAACAACCACTAGACGCCGCGTGTCCAAAATTAATCGGATAATCCTGTTTGCCGCGATAATATAGAGCCCGCGATAACAGTGTTGGAGTATAGACTATTTTGTGACCACACTTCTGTACGCTCTGCTGCACTCACAATGTAAGTAAAAATATTGTAATGGGCAGGAAATATAGTCTCTATATTTTTTTTAAATAACAGTTTCAAAATAAGTTCATTAATCATAAAATTTTTGGTGGCAAAGCAGCGTGATGGTAGTACTAATACTAGTGCCTCTACTTCTGTAGGCGAGGTTACGACATCGTAGCTAGGTGGGTGGGTGTTTTCAACATGGACAGTCAATATTAATTTATTCATTAATACCTACTGTTATGCAATACCAAGCGATGATTGGTATGAATCCCGTGTATATTTCATATTCCCATATAACTGATCATAATTCATTCTCTGAACTCTTTACTTTCACCATGTTATTATGCATGCGTAGCTATCCTTGGTATTAGTAGTCTACTTCCCTGCTTCGTATGCTCCCTTCGTTGCACTTCACTATACGAAGAGTGCAAACGCTGAGAGTATTCAAAGCAGGGAACCAGACTAAGGTATTAGCCTCGTTTCCAAACGTGGCACATTTGGAACATTCCCGTTGTTATCTTGGTAACCATTAGTGGTCGCTTACAACATCACTGATTTTAAAGCTAAACATTTATTTACATTGAAAATTGTGATTATTGAGAAATAAATATGTTGTATGCACGCTTAGCTAACACTCTGTGTTATATAGATATTTAATTACAATTGTTAATTAAGGTGTAGTTTTGTTGCTCTCGGTAGCAAAGTACGGTTGCCCCTGCAAGCAAGCATTCGCAGAAATTGTCCTTGCGGTTGCTTTGTTTTACTCGGCGAACGGCATAATTTTACCTGCCAAGCGCAGAATTCTGCAGGAGATATAAAAGGTTGGTCAGCGTCTCTGCTGGAACCTGTTCGGTTTCCGAGAGTAGTGTTTAGAGCTCCGTTTGTTTAGACATTGCATGGGAAAATCTTTACTATTTTTTTCCACCAATACCATATATGGAAGTGTGCAAAGAAAAGGTAACTCTTTTGTTTATTATTTTCGGGTCCTACTAAATACTGCTAAGCCTGACGAAGCCCGACAAACCTACACAAAGCCCGACAAAGCCTGACAAAGCCACACAAAGCCATGCAAAGTCAAATAAAAAAGTGTGTTTATATTGTTAATTATATTGATGAATAAATTAACCAGACCAAAAGACTAGTTTTCAACATATTTATGCAGAATTAAATGACCGAAAATTGGGCGACAAAGTTCGAAATCGATTAATGACAAAATAATAACAAAGTCTGACAAAATCATACGTAAACTGTTTATTACTTTATAAACTGTTCATTTAACTTAGTATCGGAAGAAAATGCAAGTGTTCAATATATCCCAATCACACAAAGCCAGACAAAGTTATACAAAGCCTGACAAATCCTCACAAAGCCTCATAAAGCCTGGCAGAGTTATACAAGTCATATTAGAGAAGTGTATTTATATTGTAAATTATACTGACGAATAAATTAACCAAACCGAAGGATTAGTTTTCAACATAATTATGCCGAATTAAATAACCAAATATAATTTGGCATAAATGTTATATCAACAGTAAATAATTTCCAGTACTGTAAGGTTACAAACGTTTCTATCCTTATACTGAGTTAAATAGATAATAAAAAAACATAATGATCATAGACAAAGCAAACATTTTCTAATTCTGTTATATTTATTGATATATATATATTTTTTTTTTTATCAACACTACATGTTTTCAAATATTGTAAGTAATTCCCATCTATTTGCCCGTTGTGCTCCTTTCATTTTTTTCTCCCAACATTTAACGTAATTAACATTTTAATAAATTGACACGAGGATATTTCACTGTCAAATAAACCTCCATTTGGGAAGATATTTGTATAAACTTACACTAACCGTGATTAAATAATTTTAGAAAGTTACAGCATTGTAAAAATAATGATAAGAAGAAAATGTTTGAGAAAATGCATGATTTAATATTTAACGTAATTCACTATAGTTATATATATATATATATATATAGTTATATATATATATATATATATATATATATATATATATATATATATATATATATATCTTTGCGCATCTCTGCAGTGTTTAGTAGGACCGATACATCTTGGGGACGAAACTTATTTGGGGCAACACCACAATTAACTCCACATACAACACAAGGCCAATTCATTTTTTGTCTTTTTCGAGCAGAAGCACTAGGCATTTTGGAATTTAAACTTAAATAAGATGTTTGTTAAATATAAACAAGAAATATAATTTAAAGAGATGTAAAAGATATCCGATGAATCTAAGACAGAGTAACTTTTTTTTAATTGATATACCAATATTTACATGTCCCCTAGTATTAATAGGCATCATTTGGCATGGTCGTTATTGTATGCTTTTAATTGGTTAGTTATTCAAAGATATACAGGTATTACATTTGGGGGTTTACTTTTCAAGTTAGGAATGACAATACTTTCCATGATGACTTTGCATGATTTTGTCTGCCATTTTATGACATTGTGTGCCTGCATGAAAAATATCTATTTCTGTCGATAATTTATCGGAATATATATTTTTAAAAAATAAACATTTTAGTTACGATTTTGTCAGAATTTGTGTGCCTTTGTTCTGCTTTGTCAAACATCAACACACTTGATCAGTTTGCCAACATGTTTGATAACTCAATGAGACGTACTTAAATATGCGGCATTTTATTTCCATAGTTTATCCAAGTAACTTATAAAAATAAAAAACATTTTAAACATGATTTTGTCTGACTTTGTTATTATCCAAATTAATTAATCTCCCAATTCGATGCTTATTAATGGGGTACGTGTATAACCCTAGTCTTTTGGTTTGGTTGATTTATTCATCAATTTGATATTGCAACATAAATAACCTTCCTAACATGACTTTTTTCTGGCTTTGTGTACCTTTGTTATGTTGTGTTGAATATAGAGAAAATTAGATACAAATGGATAACTTGTTATAACATATATTGGAAAATTGCATTTTCTGCCCATAATCAATCAAAAGAACAATTTATAAAATAATAGAAACATTTCAAATATGATTTTGTCAAAACTTCATCAATAATTTATCATTGCTCGAATTTGAGCTCTGTCGCCCAGTTTTCGGTAATTATTTTGGCATAATTATGTTGAAAACTAGTCTTTCGGTTTGGTTAATTTATTCATCAATATAAATAACAATATAAATACACTTTTTAAATTTGATTTTGCATGCCTTTGTAAGGCTTTGAGTTGCTTTGTGAGACTTTGTGAGGCTTTGTTGGGCTTTGTCGGGCTTTGTCAGGCTTAGCAGTATTTAGTAGGACCGCTTTTATTATTTTCCTTGAATCAGAATTCAAAGTTATCTCACAATATCTACATAAATAAATGCTAAAAAAAAAAATAAAAAATAACGTTCTCACATAGTAAATTTTGGACAGGTATAAAACTAAGTTTTGAAATCTACATCTGGGTATTAAAACCCTTCTGGATATGCATTTATTCATTTTTATATTTTAAATCAGCAACCTTTTAGTTTAATATCTGCTTGATCAGTTAAATAATATTCAGGCAGAATTTTCATGATCCTTTGATGTCAAGTAAAGTGTTTCTTAAAGACCTTCTTCAAATAACAATGACTATAAAGTTTATTACAATTAAATAATAATAATAATAATAATAATAATAATAATAATAATAATCATGATAATAATAATAATAATAATAATAATAAGAAGAAGAAGAAGAAGAAGAAGAATAAGTGCAGGTTTGAATATAGAGCCATGAGTGTTTCTCAAGGCTCTTTCCAATAGCTATTTGTTATAATGTAAACCTCTTGAGTGTTTCTGAAGGCTTTGTACATATGCTGATAGTTATTTATTGTTATAGCCATTATTAGACCAACAATTAGGTCTCCGATTTTTTTTTTTTTGACAGCAGAAAAAAAAAAGAAAAGCTAAGACCTACTTGTTGGTCTAAGCCATTAGGTGTTTCTCGACTCTCTTTTTGAAATTAACCTATATGAATTTAATGAAATGTTAGCCAATGTTTCAAAGTCTATCACTAAACAATAATTTGTAACATCTGAACATGAAACTTCGACATATATAAATGTTAATATCAACTTCTATCATAAAAACTGTTACTTAAATTGCTTGTTTGTTTAACTACACACTACCACTGTGATATTAAATCAAAAAGTTATTATTTGGAAGTGGTGCACCGGATATTTGAGTCTTGAAATTTTAATGCCATACATTTGTGCCTATTAATAAACAGATGAAACTTAAATCTGAGTCTGTCTTTCATGCCTAGTCCCATTGTTATTGTATTATGGACTCCCCACTTCATCCCTAGTCCCATTCTTATTGTAAGGATTCCCCACTTCGTCACAGAATCACAGAGACCTCTTGGAATTAAGGTCTAAGTTTAACTGGTCCTTTACTCTAATGAGAGTTTATCGGCCACCACAGCGAGCACAGTGAGTCATTGAATGGTCACCAAGTTAACGGCCAACACTACCCCGTAACAATATTATAAAAATAATCTAAGTTGATAATACATACTGCCGAATCAAGTACCAATATAAATATTCTGATGCAGCAATTTGATGAAAAGTGGAAATATAATTCCATGCCTAACCAGGGGTAGCAAATACTTACCCTATCACTTGATAAGGGGGAAAGGATAAATTGGATTGGTCACCATTTGATTTACGTGGGGCAACAATCTCCTCGCAGCTGTTAAGGGAGCTAAAGGAACACTAAAATGTATAGTGGATAAGGGAGTTATCACTCGATCAATGCAAAAAATATTAAAATGCAATAAATAAGCTTTTAAAACACAGCAGCAATTTCCTCTAACAAATTTGACCATGTGTAAGTGTACATATATTAGGCGACACATAAAAACATTATTATACAACAAGAAGATTAAAAAAACAAACATTGAAATTACAAAACAAAATGAAGATGTTAGATTTACTTGAATGTTGTGCATTAGTTGGGTTGTATGTATCAGTTGGAGGTTTCTCTTAGACACAACAGATGGAGGGCTAGGGACAGATACGGTGAGATAGGATATGACACAGAGGTGATCGGATGCAAGTTAATGGGACACCAATGAAGACTAGAATATTATCAGGTCTATGAAGAATCCAGTCTAAAATGAGACCCTGTTTATTGGTGTGTTGGCTAACTGACTGTTAGCGGTTGAAGATGGGAATAGAATCTAGGAGTTTTGATGTGTATGGATTTCCAGGACAGTCAAAGTGAACATTAAAATTTCCGACAAGAATCAGATTGCCACCTATCAAATGTTCATATTCCAGGAGGTTAAGAAACTGCTCCAGAATGAGAGATTCGGTCAGCTTGTTTATTCGACTAGCAGGAGAGCGGTACAGTCAGAAAAAAAAAAAAATGGACTGATCTCTATTCCTTTGTGAGTGAGGTTTGGACCAATGGTGTGTCCATAATTGAAAGTTATAGAGTAGTTTCTATATCTTATTCTAAGAGAAGGCTGGAATTATAAGTTTTCACAAAGGCATGCATCCTGGAAGACGTAATTAGAGCAACAGTCACAGATTGTGTATTACTGCTATAAAATTAGCATATTCTCAGTACAGTTATGGAATGATACAAGATATGTTTTTTGGCAAGTGTACATTTTCAATTTATTTATGTATGTAGTACTACTTTGATATGTATCGTATATAGGGCAATTATCATGATTAATATCGTGACAGAAATGGATGGCGATACCAATTTCTAATTTGTGGTAATTTCGTGTACTTACAGTCTAGCACTGCAGCAGCAATTTCAGCTAGCACATGTGACCATGTGTAAGCGTACATATATTGGATGACACATAAAAACATTATTATACAACAAGAAGATTAAAAAAACAAACATTGAAATTACAAAACAAAATGAAGATGTTAGATTTACTTG
>JAECUM010042737.1:0-38246 GCA_016617855.1 Megalonaias nervosa
AGTTAGGGGGTTCTCCACCTCTATTCTTGAAACGTTAATGTTTACATATATATTTTTCACTTTCAGTTTCTTTTCTTTATTTTTTTTCAAGCTATCAACGGGACATACTTTTTTGCAAACAAACACGTTGTAATTGCCATCAGTTGACGTCTTTATTCAGCTGATCGTACACGCGACAAGTCGTTATCCATCGAAGTTTCGCCTATGTTTCGGGAAAGAAATGCCTCTAATTCCTCCATTTAGACGATGTGGATATTGACTGTCAGAATTACAAGACTTCTTTTCACCGTTATCGATCGAGAAATCAACAAATCATTGCAAAATTTGTAAATACTTATATTAATCAATTCATAGTTGCTACAAGCAGCTTGTCGGAGGAAAATGGCGGACTTAAGCAATGCCTGGAGGTGTGTCTAATTTACGCTCGCTGATTGGTTAATTGATCCAGCGTGATTGACAAGTGGCGATAGGTCAACTTTACGATTGAATTGTTAACAGAAGAACTACGACAGACCCTCAGTGTTACCAATGTGAAAAAATAACTGAAATGGAAAAACAGCTGCGAAATGAAATTACCAAGAGAACCATGCTGATCGTGAAATGCAAACGTGCGTGTTTAATCGTAGATGCTATTTGCGGTTTAGCTGCAGCAGCAACTGTTGGTCTTGGTGTGACTGGAATCATAACAACAACCATCATAGTGCACCAATCGATATCCTATCGGAGCCATATCGATAGTAACTGGTGTCTCAAAGGGTGCTAGCCAATTTTGAAAATTGTAGTGAAAAACTTTATTCTTGTAAATTATGTTCCATGGTCTCTGTCAACCCATCATTAGTGAGAAAGATATTATAATAAAACTTGAAATATTTTTTATCTTTAAATATGTAAATAAAATACCAAGAAAGCCTATACGATACTTTTTTTGGCAGTCATTTATTTATATTTTATTCTGCATCTTATTCAGTGTTGCTGCCCTCATTGGGCTTTTGGATAATAATAATAATAATAATAATAATAATAATAACAACAACAACAACATTATCATCATCATTATTTGTCATGAAAACGTGGAAATCTCAAGTCGTTACACAGGGTTTATCAACACAGGGTCCAGTAGTAAACTAATAGGCAGGTCCTGGACCAGAGACCCAACTCCCCCCTCCCCCAAAAAAATCAGGTAACATAAAGTATTTTACTAAGGAAGTTGGGTCACCCGATAAATTAAACACAAAGTGTTACTTGATTTGTTTTGGGGGGAGTTGGGCCTCCGATCCAGGATCTGCCTATTAGTTTACTACTACGATATTTTAAAGTTTAGACAAAATTTCATATTAAACAATGAAATATTGTATAATATGGGCTATCCGTCAACAGCAATCCTACATGTTGGATTTGATCTAACAAACAAATTTTGTAAGAGATTTGATTCAATAAAATCAGCCTCATGCTATACTGGCATAAAACCTAAAACAATCAGCAACTGTATTAAAAAAGTTGGATATCATATATCACCAAAATATGGGTCAGTATGGTTATTCGCAACTGAAAATGACGAACGAATAAGAGGTTGGTCAGATGATTGAATGATATTTGTTGACAATGTGGTTGATATTTTATTTGATAATGATATTACTAAAGTTTATACAAAATTAAACATCCGATTATGTTTTATTTAACAATGATATACAAAAATATTTACAAAACATATAATCACAACACAACCCCATGTGAACTCCTAGATTGTCAAACAACATTCTAGCAAGCTCAGGGGCAATCGAAATATCCCCATGTGAACTCCTAGATTGTCAAACAACATCCTAGAAAGCTCAGAGGATATTCGAAATTAGATGAAACACAACCCCCCATGTGAACCCCTAGATTGCCAAACGACATTCTAGAAGGCTCAGAGGGCGATCTGGACAACAGAAAATGGACAGCACAGTTACAACCACATGTAAACCCCTAGGTTGTCAAATATCATCCTAGCAGGTTCAGAGGTTACATATAAACTTATCTCTAAGAACTTAATTAACTTATCTCTAAGAACTTAATTAACTTAACTCTAAGGACAGCACACACACACAAACGGGGGCCTTCTCTACGTGCAACAGATTTTTGCACACTCTCCCCCCAAATCAAAACCCGGGGAGTGCAAAAGTACACCCACCAAGTGGTGACATGGTGGAAGAGTGTTTTTTTTTCTGTTGAAGTTTGAGCATTGGGAGGACCCCCAACATAGATAAGGTTGTATTGTATATAAGCTGACTAATACTTGGAAGTCTAAAAAGTAGCTTACACAGTGGGCGTGGCTTATTCGTTTTGTATTTTTCTTTTTTATCGTAAATGTTATCGTTAAAAAGACCTCAACGAAGGAAGGAATTTGATAAAATCATAAAAACGAAGATAATGTTTCTTTAAAAAAACAACAAAGAAAACATTGTTTATCAGTAAAATAAAAATAAACAAAATGTAAGGTAAATGAACAGAGTTATCTCCCTTAAAACATCTAAGGGCGACAACCTCTACCTTAAAATATAAGGGAGACAGAAAGAGTTATCTCCCTTCGAATTACAAGAAAGATAGAAAGAGTTATCTCCCTTAAAATACAAGAAAGACAGACAGTTATCATTTTTTAAAAGAATTTCATCGCCAATCACTAGAACATCAACAGTAGCCACCAGAAATGTTTGATTATCGTGTTTATACAAATAAAATTTAATTTTTCCACTTACTTTTCGACGGCATTCGAATAACTCTTTCATTGCTATCTTACTGAGAAGATACTTACTACCTTTCACGAAAACCTTCCACCGGTCTAAGTCCATATTAATTTTGGTATATTTTTCTTGACTTATCGGATCGTGAAAATTATCGAATTTTAACATAAGCTCATCTCTCAGCTTTTCAAGATAATCAAAATATTTGCTGTTATCTGATTTAATGAGCGAGAGTTTCATTCTATCAAATTTACTAAAGCAAATACCCGAAATTTCATCATTAAATTCGACTGATAATTGCTGGTTATTTGTCATCAATTTTTTAATTTTACTGCTAATTCCATCGTCTAACGTTAAATTTTCGAACATTATTTCTAAAGTTTAGATAAAATTGTATAGTGTCCAATAGCTAACGTATTAATTCCGTCCTCACAATATCTTTTATCATCAAAATTGCTAAGTCCACGTTTAATAATTGTATCA
Organism: Megalonaias nervosa; assembly: GCA_016617855.1. NCBI lineage: Eukaryota > Metazoa > Mollusca > Bivalvia > Unionida > Unionidae > Megalonaias > Megalonaias nervosa. The sequence goes on from JAECUM010042737.1 coordinate 3,204, forward strand.
GTTTCAAGTTTGTGATGATTTGATCTAATGACATTTGACTTAATAAAACTGATATTATTGTTTAGCGCTGCTTTAAAACCGTCAAAATGTATCATCTTTTTCACATATCCGCGAGGGATACCTTTCGCTTTTTTGTCAGTTTATTATCATCTAATATCACAGCGTACATTTTACTTCGAAGTCCAACAAACTCTTTCACTGGCACAAACATAAAATCGTCCTTAAATTTACCAATAACTTTTTTGTTCGTATTATTATTAAATCCACTACTAGTCGGATAATCTGATAAATCAAATAGGTCACGGTGTTTATAAATATTCTGATAGATATCCTCACATTTTATATTATAAACTAGCGAGTCTGTATCAGTAAACAGCAACTCCGAATCTGGCCAATGCTTTTTGGTAAAATTATAGTGAAAATCGTACATCAGCCACTTTGATATATCAAGTACAGCCGCACCAACATAAATAGGTTTATTTAACTTCAAATTTGTCTTTCGTCGTTGTATTGCAGCAAGATTTTCATTAAATATTTTCATGCTAACAAAACCGTCGTCGTTAACTAATTTATTTCTACGATTTATATCATTAACAGATTCTATCGAAACTCGTTTTCTAATGTTTTCCATTGTCTTACCAAATACCGAGTTGTTCTTCAACTTGATAAAGCTTTTCTCAAAGTCGGTCTTACCTATAGCACGACGTTTCGTATTTAAGTTAATATAATCCGCCATCCACCTCGACTGATTAAATTTTAGTACACGATGGACTTTTCTCAGAATCAGTCCAGCATCTATTGCTTGTTTTAAATTTTTATAATGTATTACGTGATTTCTTTTATTTATCAAATTTGGAACTAACTTATTAACAATCGAATTTTTTGCTGTTGTCATAGCTCGTTGTTCATGTGATAGTAAACTGTAATCTATCATCATCGATTCTGCACAAAATGGGTAGTCGTTATGTAGATCATGTAACGAACTAGGATAATCTAGATCGATTTCAACAAAGTATGAAATATCATGTAAATCTTTTTCAGTTTCTTTAAGAAATTGATCTGGAGATATCCAATGAAATCCACCACAAGGCATTGACTCTGACATGGCCCAACCATACAAATTATTAGGATAAGATAAATAATATGATTAGATGGAAGACTTTTATCATAATTTTTTAGATATTTATTATTAGCTACTGCACATTTTTTTGTTTTAACACTAATTCCTCCTCTGATACCTTTTTCAATAAAATTGAACATATCGATATCTGTCAAGAGATCCAATTCTATTTTGCTTGTTTTTAGTAGAGTGTCCCATGATAGCCCGGGAGCAGAATAATACCAACAAGGATCTAGTCCATAATTTTTATGACTAACTTGACGAAACTTTCAAAAACATCTGCTAGTAATAAGACATCTGTTTTCAAATATAAATCATGATAATCACCAAATGTTCTGCAGTTAAATTTATTCCAAATATCTTGTGCATATTTATACTCGTCGTCTGTAATATCTTCATTTTTGAGCTGTGAGTAAAATTTGTCCTTGCTGGGCAGAGAAGTTTCATCAAATCTGCTCCAGTCGTCGAGATACTCATATGGAAAGATACCTTTTTTTGTCAGATCGATATAATTTTCACCAAAGCAACTTTGCAGATTATTAAAAGTGCTACAACCTTTTACAAGCTCATCTAATGATGCTGCCATAAATTGCAGACTGTCAATAAAACGTAATTTACCAAGAGTAACTGACATATACTTTTCAAAATTATTTGGTATACATTTTATCTTATTATTTAGTTTTAGTTTAGATTTAATTTCCTCGTTACCAAAAGCTTCTACAATGATGTGACTATCATAGCCGCGAAAGTTATGTAAAACGACAGGTATAAACTTTGGTGCATGAAATTTTAAATTACAATTATTATGAGCCGCTCCACGATACTGACCAGTTAAATGACAATGGTCACGAACTTTATCACAGACTCCGTTTGAGTATACCAATAACTTCTCGCAAATATGACAATTAACTGCTTCATCAAATTCAAGTTGTTGCTCAGATGTTATTTTCATTGGAGCTGTTTTAAATAATCTGTTAGAAATTTTATTAACATCATTTATAAGATTTTTTAGCAATCAAATTGCTGGACTTTCAGATTCGCCATCTTTACATCTATAATCTATATAACTTAACCGGACATGAAAACTTATCGTCGATGCAACAAAATATTTTATAAGCTACTCCGCAAGAAACATGTTGTTGTATTTTTCTTATACTTGATTTATTAGGGCCATTTTCTGAGCCAGCTTCTGGAACGAGTAGACACTCAAAATCGGCATAAATAACGAAAGATATATTTAGCTTATGATCGTAGTTCTTAAATTTTAAGACTTTTCTTTCTCGCTTGGCATAGTTATTTTTTGAACGTTGATACAGTATTTAAGATGTTCCTGTAGTTTTTCAGGTTTAGAAAACCCCTGCAAACATCTGCAACAGAAATATTTCTTTTTTCTATTTTTATTATACTGTCCGCCAACTAAACCGTTAAAGTTTTTTATCCAACAATAATGTCCTCGATAAAATAATAAATTTATTGTCTTTTGTGTAGCAGTCTCTGAAATATACCTTGGGTAAACATTTTCTCGCTCATCTAGTCCGAAAACATTTACTGAAATATTGTTTTGTTTTTCAAACTTTGGTATCTGATTTTCTGCTACTGGAAAAGTTATCCCGTTAAAATTTAGTTCGTCTTTGTACGGCAAATACTTTTCAATTCTATCATTATGGTCACTCTGAGGATGTCTCTCCGACAAAATTGCCCAACGAAAACATTGATCGTCGTTGTTTTTAACATTTATACAGCATTTTTTGTTTTTAATTTTTTTTAGGGAGATCAACGTAAGAACTACCTCGAAGTACGTTATATTTTGCTGTGTGAATTAAAACTTCTTTTATCATTTCAAATTTCCAACCTGACCCAGATGAAGTAAATTCCTCCAATTTTTTATTTATTTCTTGGTGTATTTCATCGGCGACTGTGGCAATATTTGTTCCAGTTAATATTTTTCGTGATTTAGCTGTTAGATATGGTTCGGAAATTTCGCTGTCGAAACTTGTATTTTCAAAACTTATATCAAGTACATCTTTTTTGACTGCATGTAATTTTGATAAAATCGTATGATATTGTACTATTAGTTTGATACTTTTGTGAGCTGCAAGTTCTTGAGCTATAACAGGTTGTAAAAGATGATATAAATTTGTGGAGTTAAAATTTGCTAAAACATTTTGATTATCAAATTTGTAACTGCTGTCGTATCCTGTAAATGCACTAGCAATTTTTTCTGCTTTGATAATGCTCTTTTTGGCAATATCACGCAATTTCAGCATTGTTATATATATATAGTGTAATATTATATCTCTAATTGGTTGTTCGATCGATAACTCACAGCAACGCCAAGTTGAACAATCAATTAGAGATATGAAAATCTTTATAGTATAATGACAGAAATTCTGAGATACATTAGAATGACAGCGGAAGAGCAAGAAACTTATCATGTTCATCCAAAGTATAACCTATATGCTGGAAATGCATTAGGTTCGGTTATTGACATAAAATCTAAAAAAAACTATTGGCAGACCAACTCCGGCTGGTATCATAATTTCAGTGAAAGGTGATGACACAGATATCACCGAAATGTTTAGAAAAGATTTTATCTATATTTTGTTCTGCGATGATATTCCAGAAGGACAACGAGTATATAGAGTAAATAATTCGATTAGCGATGATAATATTGAAAATTTAGCTTTACAAGATGAGTTTCAACCTCATCTGGTATTTGGTTCATATGAAGCTAATGATCGCGGGATAATTCGACATATAGGAACAAAATATGTTATTGGTTTTATGCAAAAGAGCGGCTATTTGTGTGTAACGGTACGTAAAACTAAAAATGACTATGTTTGTTATCTATCACATCGTTTTGTGTAATGGCGCTATTTTAAATAATTTAGTTATTGATCATATTAACAGAATTAAAACCGACAATCGTTTAGAAAATTTAGATTTAGTCACATTAAAAGAAAATACCCGTCGTGGAGTTGGTGCAAATAATTTTAAAAATCCGACTAGACAAATAATTTCAACAAATTTAGAAACTGGAGAAAAAAATTAAATTTAAATCGATCACAGCTGCTGCAAAATATCATAAAATTGACAACAAATCAGTAAAAGATGTCGCCGACGGCAAAACTAAAACAGTAACGTCAATTTCAACTTTTGATAGCTTTAGTTTTAAATATGATGATTAATTATATTTCGTAATTCTGTCTGAGTAAGACAGCTATGAGCAAACATCAAAACATCATGGCGATCAAATTTTAATGTTATAAAAGCATTATCATCAAGTTTATTTTTTTCTGCTGCTGTTAGCAATATTTTATCATTTTCGCCAGGCATTACAATAACGTCAACGGAATATGCACTATAACCCGACAGACATTTTCTCACTGCTTCGTCTAGTTCGTTGTAATTTAATATATTAACTTTTTGATGATATTTTACATCAGGAGATTTCGTTTCGCTGGACATTATTATCATCAATTAGATAAAAGTATATTACAATATGAACTTTATGAAAAGACTTGCTGAAATATATTTGGAAGATTATATCTCTAACGATAAAGTCGCCACAGAATTACCAGTAACAAAACTACAAGTAATTTTACCAATCACTAACAACAATTTAATCACTAGCGATATAATAGACAAATCTGCTAGTTATAGCGAAGATGATATTTTGTACAACAACGAATCTGACGATGATGAAGTAGTTACTGTCGCTGACAGAAAAAATTACAGCAGACCAACAACTGGACGATATAATGTTAAGTATCACATTGCCAAAAATATAATAAAATTTAATTTTACTGTTGCCGAAGAACAAACATTTTGGCAGCTTATCAAACCGTTTTTAAATCGAAAAATAACTGGCCAGCAAAGAAGCAAAAAATACGATTTTATTTTTGCTAAGATATTCAATTTGATGCCAGTTGATAATGAAAGAAAATTACATTTAATTTCTTTATGTAAAGCTAATAAATGTAAATCTGTACTTGTGAAATACGAACAAATTTATAATAACGTTATAAATAATTTTGCATCGACTTAGTTGGGATCCAACTATTAAATTTGCCGCTATACCCGCGCCACTTAACTAAACTTTTGTCGCCGCGTTTTCGGATAACTTTTTCAATAACAAATACGTCTTAGGAAGTTTTCTGAAGTTCCTGCTCGTAAAAACTGCCAGTTATAGGTTCCCCTGCCAGATCTTTCACCGCGTATGTTACGGGTATTGTTAAAAGTACTTTATCAACAACAAATACTTCTTCGCTCCAGTTTGGAGTAAATCCTTTTTCAAATGTTTTCTTCGTCAGAGAAATTCTAACTTTATCACCCACTTTAAATTTATGTCTGCGGTACATGTTTTCATTCGCTAATATCGGATTTTTGATTGCGTTGTTTAGCGACAATTTAGTTGTTCGGTGTTTCGTGTTATTATATTCGTCAGCTATCTGCGGAAGCTCATCGACATATCTGTTTGTGTTTTTAGCTGTCAAATATTTGTGTATTTTTTCGTTTAGCGTGCGATTAAATCGCTCGACGACAACGCTTTTACCTTCGTTTCTTGTAACATACTTTTTGATATTATTTTGTTCTAAAAACTGCTCGAACTTTTTGTTGAAAATTCTGCTCCGTGATCGGTCCAGATTCTATTTGGTTTTCTTTCTGTACTAACGATAATTGTTTTAACGCGTCAGTCATTGACGTTCCTGTTTTATCTGAAACGGGTACACTAAAAGCATATTTACTAAAAACATCTACAACGTTAAACAAATATTTCTTATTACCATTAAACTGAGCAAGATTTGACACATCAACTAAATCTATCGCCCAGATATTATCAACGGCATTTGCGACAACTTTACGTCGCGTAAACTTTTTTTTTAGGTTTGTGTAGTTCAGCTGCAAGATCGTCATACAATTCTTTCCCAAGTCCTAATTTATATTTGCTCCAATAAAACTCTGCACCAGCCTTCTATCAAAACGTTCTCGCATATTTGTCGGCTCCATATCACGAAGTTCGTCTAACATTGCTTTATCACAACCAGCCTTATCTTGCTCGTTGTCACGATAACAAATGTCATGACGCATTGCTATTGCATCAACTTGATTGTAAGGCTCTTGTCCTGGCAGCGGATTATCGTTTTCATCTAGTTGTTTATCTAGCGGATTATAAGGTCCAGTATATTTATGGCCTGGCAATGTCCAGCCTCCTTTTGGTTTTGGCAATTTGCCAATTACTTTATGTATATCTATATCTGTTCCTATTATTTCTCTGTTGTTACAACGTTGGCAATATGTGACAATTTTATTTTGCTCGAGACATAAATCTCTGTCAGAATCGCACTTGCATATCATTCTATATTTTTAGTTGTCTACTAAAATAACCGACAAAATATTTCTGAAAAAATAATAATTTTATTACAAATCTGAAAAATATTTCTGAAAAAAATTTAATTTTACCTGTTTCTTAGTCAAATTTTGACGTTTTTTCGACCATTTTGCCTGTTTTTTAGCGATTTTTTTGGTCAAATTTCTTATTTTCTGAGGGTGAAAACCCCAGCACTTTTCAATATAAATTTTCATGTTTTTCAATATTTTTCTCAAAAAACCAGCAAAAATTAACAAAAAATTTATGAAAATCAGCAAAATTTGGATAAAAAAAGTAAAAATTATCAAAAAATGCGAAAATTTATATTGAAAAGTGCTGGGGTTTTCACCCTCAAAAAATAAGAAATTTGACTAAAAGATAAAACCCAGTGGGTACTTATCTTAGTCAGAGATAGTCAGTTAATCATCTACTAAAATAATCTTGTCAGGACAACCAGCTCCCAACGACTTTATCTCCGGGGACAATTTCTTTAAAAACATACTTTTTCTTTTTCCGCAGATTGCTCAAATACTTTTCAGCATCGTCCTGTTGTTCCTTGTTCTTTCTGTTGTTTCATTAATATTTTCTGTTTTAGTTTTACATTTCAGACAATATGTTGACATTATTATATACATAAGTTTAGATAAAATTAATTGCAAGCTTTAGATAGCTTTACAAAAATTTATTGCAATCTCATCATTAGCGCGAGAAGGTTGTTTGTCAAACTGTAAAATAAAATTTAAAAAATTAAATTCCCTGACGTTGTCAGGTGACTGGGACATCTGTTTAATGAACATTATACAATAATATCCGCAAGCAGAAGTTCCAACAGGTTGAAGTTGATTGGACGAATAATATATTATTTTATATTTTTTGTTTATATATTTTTTTTTATTGCGTCGCTCGGAGGAAGTCTAAAGGAGTCAAAATAATTGTTATTATAAACCGCTACCCAATGTGTGCCGGATCCGTCGTTGAAATCTTGTATATTTATCACACACGAACCTACAGCTGCGACACCTTCGGTGTTGAGTTCATCTTTAGAATAAACTCCGTGAAATCTGGGAACCGATCCTAACTTAATAAGTACATCAAAGTTACTTAGCGGGATGGCCGTGTTCCCGGCAATGTTAGTCCTCGTCCTCCTATTCCTAGCAGATTTGGTAGTATACTTCCCGCTAGTCCCATTATAAGTGGAGCTATTGGAAGAAATCCTCCTTTGGTTGTTCTTCGAAGTCGCGGTGTCTTTTTTTTCGTTGTCGTTTTTCTTCGTCGTGGCATTATATTTATCAGTCACATAAAATTTATCTTTAGACTATTTTCTTTATACCACCGCCAATAATTCCATGACCTTCAACTGCTTTTTTCGTTGCGCCAGATATTGCTCCAGACGCTGCTGCTAGTCCAAGCGTTCCGAGTATAGGTAAAATTTTTGGTATTATTGTGCTAGCTAATACTGATAGTGCCGGACCGAAGAAACCACCTTGTTTTGACATCGCTGTTATTTGTGCGACACTTAAATTTAAAACAAAAGGTTTTTACGATCGTACCTGTTCGCCTGTTTTTTGGTCAACATTAATTTTGTTAAAATACCCTTGGAAATGTCAGGGTTGACCTTTAATGATACCTGTCTCTGCTTTGCAACAGCAGCTGCTAATTTTTTAACTTGACCATCAGTCAAATATATTTCTTTTATAATATATTTTGTCATCTTATATGCAAATTGCAGATTAAACTTGGACTGTCATTTTACCTCCAACAGAATCGATCGTGATAGATCTGTCGCTGATCACTAGAGCGTACACATACAACTGCGCTGCTGGATCTGGAACTGCTCCGAGTGTCAAGGTAATTTCAATATCAGCTATCGAATCAACAGCTCGCTCGCTATGTTTACTAACATCAAAATAAAATATTGGATAAAGTGTACGAAATTCCTCTACTGATATTTGAGATCCATCTTCAACATCTTGATATTTTTGCATTGCGTCGAGCAGATACATGTAAGGTCGAGTAATATTTTTATTGGCGTCATCTGCAAAATTACATTCTATTGCTCGTTACGGATATTGCTTCGAATTTAGTCTAGCATATATTCGTCTAACATCGGCGTTATCAAATATTGCATTATTTTGTTGTTGGTTACCACGTCGCGCTTGCTGTTGAAACACAAAAAATAATTGCCTCGGCAGTTGTTCGCTTGATGTTGTTGTAACTCGCCATGTGTAGTCAGTAGTATTTGGAACTGCTGTTTGATATATTTTATGTTGCTGAAAATAAATTTTGTTTGTGCGGTTTTCAAGCATATTATTTAGTTCTGACATTTTAGTGATCGACGGCGTTATTCGCGGGATCCACAACGCAAGTTTGTTTATAATAAATTGTACATCAGCTCCGCCTGACCTAAACAAGCAGTCGTTTTGTTCTGCCCGATCTAAAATAAGTGTATGTTTAACTCCACGAAATACTTCATCGTAATCGCGACAAAAGCCAAATATTGTACTTAACGGAAGCATCATTGTAATTTGACGTGATCCTTCTGCAAGTGCCTTTCTTCTAGCAAAACCTTCATTGTAACGTATATTTGTTACGCTAATTGTGTTATTAATCAAATCCAACATTGCAACAGCGTTTGCAGCTGCACCTGGTGGTGTTACACCAAGATTATTACAAGCAGCAATGAGTGAGACTCTTGTAGCGGCTTCATTAGCGTCTGCGGCTGGTGCGGCTATACCTAGTGCGGCTGCATTGACAATAAGAAAAGTTCTTACAATTCCAAGATCTGCAGCTGCATCAGCTCCGTGTAATAAAACACCTTTCAAGAAAAGTTCGGCTGATTCAGCTAAACCACGTCCAGTGTCCTTAAACCACATCATGTTCGTTGCAGTTGATCTGGAGTAATCGTCGGAAAACGAAATAATATTTAAGATTGTACTTGCAACTTGTAAGTGACTCGAAATATCTTTGACGGTTTGATTGGCCAGTTGATATCGAGCGCTTTTGAATAAGCACCAGCCATTATTTATAAGAGCTACTTCTGTTCCAGCTGCAATCGCAACAGGCGGATTGGCCACTGTCATAATCTGACCGCGAACTTCTAACATTGCCTTATGCGGCAGTAGAAATATATCTTCGTCTCGAGTATTAAATGTTCTAATACCAGCTTTATTTGGTTCATTAGAATTTTCAGCGAGATACTCAACATACTCAAATTCTGTTACAATGTCATCGGTGTCATAAGCTTCTGCTAAATCGAGATAATTTTTAACAGACATTTTTTATTTATTAGATTATATAAAATTTTATTGCGGCGCCGTTACTTTAGATATTAATTTTTGCATGATCTGCTCGCCCTTTGGTGATAAAAGCTTTTTCGTTGTTGTTATCATAGCACGTTGCGTTTCTTTTATTGGAGCGATTTCTGATATAACTTGCTTTATCTCAGATGCAGACGGCGCGCCTTTAATTTTTTCAGCTATTTTTTGTCCCACCGCAGTTCCAGAGGAAGATGCAGCTCCAGTTGCAAAAGCTTTACCTGCGTCAAGTGCAATTGGTGCAACTTTACGCGCTATTCCCGGAATATTTTCAATAACTTTAGTAATCATATTTCCAAAAAATCCCCCAACTATTTTTCTTCTATGAAATTTTTTTCTCTCTTTCATTATATCTGAGGTTGCATAATTTTCATTGCCAAATCTTTTAGCTTTTCTTATAAAATATGTTTACTATTGCGCGCGTGAGTGTAAATAATAAGTAACGACCTCATTATTTAGATCCAGCTGTCGCCCAGATTGATCTGTCAACTGCATATTTATTGTTGTTATTTGATTTTCAACATTTAGCGGATAATAAATAACCTGCCGTGGACTAATTTGCACGAGAGAACCTGGTGGAACGTCTGGCGAGAAACTATATATTGTTTGCCCTTTACTGCCCTGGGTTGAGTAGGATCCGGAAGCAATAGAGCAATTTATTAATATTGTGTTTACGTCAGTTATATTTACCGGCAGTTCACCGTCATATGTTGAAGGTGGTCCAAGAGCACCATAAACTTCATTAGTAAATCCTATCAGTTGTGCAATACTTTTTTCTCTTGGTGTAAAACCGATTAACACATCTTTTAATTTTAATCTGGCTCTTAACGTGTTATAATTCGCTGTTAACTCGAAATTATCAGCTACACCGCCAGCTTTTGTTAAAAGCTCCTTTATAGTCCTATTTAGATCAATGATATTATAAGCTCCTTGTGGAATTTTGATTTTTTTAACACACCCCCTATAATATTTTGAGTAAATGTAAATTCATCATTGACACCAGTTTTTACGTTAGCCATGGAATGCCAACATGTACATGAAATTAGTCCAATTTCGTACTGTTTTTCAGTATCATGTTGTATTGGCGGAATATAATTTACTGAAAAATTTGCGCTATCTTTTGCGGCCGTACTAGAGTCTGGTAATAATGTTGTTTACATTTTATTTATTATATTTTTACAAAATTAAGTCGCGGTGTAAACTTTCGTACTCGTCAGATGTTAATAAATTTTCCGATCTTAGATGATCAAGTATGTCAATAATTTCATTATCAATTTCAGCACTAACATTCCCAGCTTCCTTTGATGATATCAACAGCATTAATCTGCCTATCATTTCAGCAGTTGATGTAAATATTTTTACACCGGTTCCTGTTTTTTCTTTTTCAATTTCCCCTGGCGATATAACTAGTGGGTTTTCAGTTTCCACCAGACTCGCAGCTGGTACTCTTTCTAAATCTATTTTTTTTTTTTTTTGGCTATGGTACTCAAAACATTACAGTAATGATCGAACTTTTTTTCATTAATTATTCGATTAATAGCTTTGATATAAAGATCGGCGATAATACCTTGTCCGTAATTTCCAATAGCTTTGTAATATTCTCTATTTCCCGGTACCACTAAATCGATCTGTTTCTTATTATCCTCTGATATTTGCGTTAACTGTGCAATTTTTCGTTAGCATTATATTCTTTTTTTAAAATATCGTGTATTCTCGAATCTTTAAAACGATAGTTTGAGTTAAACATTTTATACTCAACATCTTCTATTTTGTTATTTATATTTTTTAAGTCCATTTCAAATTGTGATAATGCTCTCGGATAAGATTCTTTCCTCAAAATCTCCTGAACTACGTCTCCCGATTCTTCAATTTTTTTTCGTTATATCTTCTAACTTACTTTTAATCGGCCCAACCGTTAAATTTGCTAATCGTCGTTCAAATTCGAGCGGATTATCAATCAGCCGATTTATTTCAGCTTGTCTAGCAACAGGATTAAGAATAGCCGCCGTAAGTTCTTCAGCTAATCTTCTTTCTTCAGCAGATTTAGCAAAAATTTTTGCAGCAGCTGCTTCTTGTTGTTCCTTAACAATTCCAACCAAACCTTTTTCCTGTAGTTGCTTAAATTCTTCTTCTGATAGTGGTTTAGTTTCAGGTTGTTTCCCAAGTAGTGCTTCAGTAACTGGTTTGAGAATCGTAGCTGTTGTTTCTGCAGCAGTTACTTGTCCACGTCGTGCTTGCTGTACTTTTTGCTTAAATTCTGCTTGAGATTGAGCAAGGTTTTTTTTAGATCTTCTATATGTTTTCTGTACTTTACTCGTTTATCCATAATTATTATATATAAATTTTATAAAATTGGTAAAATTATAAATAATTTTCTATCGAAAACAAAAACTTACTGCAAGTAAATGTTAATACAACAGCGAAACATTTTAGTTGGATCATTTGTAAGTTTATCAAATAAGAAAAAGTTATATTTATCCTTTGTAGCTTTATGATATAATTCGATAAATTTATCTTTTGTCACATCACCGCATTGTTCGTTCGCGATATTTCTAATGTCAACATTGTCCAGTCCTGGAAATAATATAAAACAACCAGTATTTCGCCTGATAAATCTGTCAACATTATAAAAACCTTGGGCTAAATAAACAGAATTACATTTCTTATTTCGCGACAGTGAAAAATACGATCTTATTTTGTTCATTTCTACATTGTTTAGCGGAATATCATCAAAAACAACTATCTTATGTTCATCCGAATCAAGTTGATTAACTGGAATAAGATCTTCCGGTTGTTTGATAATAAGAAAATCTTCACCAGCCTCAAGATCATCACGAAGTTTGTCATTATATTCGTTTAGTAGCTCATACTTATCTTGATGCGGATTAATTGTATAAATATAAACTCGATCGTAGTTAAAATTATCACCAAGAAGCAAGTTCATAAGCAAATTCGTTTTTCCCGATCCAGTTCGCCCAACAATAAGATAATGACAATCTGGAAGTTCATTGTTATGTTTATGTTTCACCAACCGCTCTGTATCAATGTTTAATATCGTCGCCATCGTTGTTATATAATTTTATGCAATATTAAACTGACTAATGTTGACAATTTTATGTAGGACAATAAATAATGAGCTACTATACAAAATTTGGAACATTAACAGGAGATTCATCAGCTGAAAGTACAATAACAAACGGCAAGATTGATTTATCAGGTTACCTGAAAAAAATTGGTGACACAATGACAGGAAACCTGTTTATGTCAAATCAACGAGTACTAGGTTTAGAAACAGCGTATCCGCCAATAAATGTTGACCTTACACAAGCTGTCAGTTATGCACAACTAAAATCTGTTGATGGCAACAAGTTGTCGTTGACAGGGGGAACTTTAAGCGGCAACTTAGATATGTCAGAAAAAAAAAATAAATCTAGAGACCAGATATCCACCAGCAAACTTAAATTTTACACAAGCGGTAAGTTATGCGCAGTTGAGATATGTAGATGATAACAAACTTGATAAAATCGGTGGAACGGTTATAGGTAATATCAATATGTCAGGGAAAAAAATTATAAATTTAGAGACTGCATATCCGCCAGAAAATTTAAATCAAACACAAGCTGTAAGTTATGCGCAGCTAAAATCAGTTGACGATAATAAACTTAACAAAGCCGGCGACACAATGACAGGTAACCTGTTTATGTCAAATTCAAAAATAACTGGACTACCGACAACCTCACCACAAGCTAATGATACTGATGCTATTAGTTATGCTCAGTTGAAGGAAGAACTTGCCCCATACTTTAGAAAATCTGGTGGACCAATGTCAGGTAATATAAACATGAGAGACAAAAAAATAACTACGACGTATGTTCCAGTTAGCCCTAATGATTTGAAAAAATAAAGCGTATGTTGACAGTGTATTTAGTGGTGGTACAAAACGAACTAAAAACAATGTTGGATATATTCCAATACTTTATAAAGCAACTGACAATCGAGTTGGGTTTGAGGTAAGTGCATCAGCATATTATCCTGAAAATTATCCTCATTACGCTTTTTCTGATAAACATGAGTGGACGACTAACGGAGAAATTGAAAATTTTTGGATCAAAATTAAATTTCCCACTGCAGTTGCTGTTTGGCAATTTCATTTGCGAGGCCGATTAAACTCCAGTGTTGGTCAAATTTATAATTGGCGATTGGAAGGATCAAATGACGATATCAACTGGACAACATTGTATAGCACAACAGACACTTACATTTCAACAACACAATATTTTACAATCCCGACAAAAAACACTGTTAACAAGTACTTCTATTTTCGAGTTAATGTTTTAGCTGCTGAACATCCGTTTCCAGGACTGACAGCATTTCAAATATATACACTCGACGAACAAATTTAATCTAATGCTGTAAAATAAATGTCAGAACCACCAATTATAACCATCGCGAAAGAATTTTATGATAATATTTTTAACCCTAAAATAGATGTTGGAGCCGTTAATGAAATAGCAAAAATGTTACAAAGTTTGAAAAAACTTAACATCGAATCATTGAACAATCCAACATTGCCAGCAGATTTTGCTAATTTTGTTCGCGTTGTGCATATGCGAGGACCACAACTGAAAAAAAGCAATAGAAAACTTTGATATTATAAGCAGATACTGTCATCCTGATGATTGTCTAGAGGAACAAAAACAAGTTGAAATTATATTTTAAAAAATATTACTCGAGCTTGATTGGTCTAACATAGATTTCATAACAAAATCAGATTTAATAAAAGCACGAGTTTATAGTGGAAGAGCACTAGAAGAAAGACGAATAAACGAAAATCATACTCGTCTTAACAAACTAGTGGGAAATAAAAAAATGATAATGAAAAGAAACAAAACGTTATATGATAGTTTTTCAAAACGAGATATATTTAAACATCTCGGTATGTACTACCATGACAAAGAGACCTTGGTCAAAATCGTTTCTATGACGTCAGACGCAGAGTTAATTATTAAAGTATACGCAAACGCAATTTTGCCAATGATACGTAAAAAAAACCCAGAATTTGATCCGATCATTGTTAACAAGTCTCTAAAGATAATCAAAAGTTTAGACGATGAAATTAGCAATCTTAGTGATGATGAGCGAGAAAAGTTTTTTGAAGAGGTCAAACAAACAAAGTTGGAAGTAAAGTCTGATTCTTATTATGATATAAGTGAAGAAGACGATGTTCCGTTACCATCATTACAATACTCTAGACAATTGTCACTACGAAATTATTCCAACGAAATTAAAACAATACCCACAAAACCATATGAAAAATTAGTGTTAAAAGTAGCTTCTGCCGTTGGTATTCCTACAATTGACCTAGATGAGCTTAAGAAATTAATGTTAGCAAATTTCGTAGTCGCATATGCAATTATCAGACAACATCTTGTTCTCAAAAATTACACGTTAGATCAGTTGAGCTTAGTTTTAGGGTATATTGATGAAACAGAAATCGATTACAGTAATTTTGTAAATAAAATAGATTTGCATGAGAGTGAAGTAGGAAATAGCTTTGATTCGTATGCTTGGTTAAAGAAACAGTATGTACTAACAGATAAACGATATGATGATACTTCTTCAGATGTTTATGACAAGTACAGAGAGTTTATAGCTGATCCTAAAAATAATAAATTCCGCGAGTTTCTCGATTCGATTGCTGGCACTAGAACTTTTGTCTTTTTATAAAATATTGTATAATGAAAAAACAGATCATCGATTTCAATCACATTTCAGAAGAAATTCCAAAACAAGATGTTGACGCGCTAATGCAATATTACAGATATTATCATAAAAAACTTTGGTGCGTGAAAAAATGTTATAAATACTATAACAAAATACTTCGGATAATATCATATTTACAGCTGTTAATGACTAGCTCTGGCATAATTTCAAGTGGAGCATCATTAAATCCATTTTTGTTAATAATATCGGGCGTTGGTGTTTCTCTTTCAACAGCGTGTAAAAAAATTGAACCTCGGTTTGTGACTAAAAAAAAATGCCTGCAAAACAGCTAGTATCACCTATAAAAAATTACTTGATCAGATACGATCTTACTTACGGGGTACAAAATATGATATGGACGATTTAATACGCGAGTTTCGTACTATTGACAGTATGTTAACTGATATCCTACCAATGAGAGTCAGCAGGTATGAAAACAATTATCAAAAAAAGTATGATAATGATAGGGTATGAAATTTTGTCTAAACTTTAGTAATATCATTATCAAATAAAATATCAACCACATTGTCAACAAATATCATTAAATCATCTGACCAACCTCTTATTCGTTCGTCATTTTCAGTTGCGAATAACAATACTGACCCATATTTTGGTGATATATGATATCCAACTTTTTTAATACAGTTGCTTATTATTTTAGGTTTTATGCCAGTATAGCATGAGGCTGATTTTATTGAATCAAATCTCTTACAAAATTTGTTTGTTAGATCAAATCCAACATGTAGGATTGCTGTTGACGGATAGCCCATATTATACAATATTTCATTGTTTAATATGAAATTTTGTCTAAACTTTAAAATATCGTAGTAGTAAACTAATAGGCAGATCCTGGATCGGAGGCCCAACTCCCCCCAAAACAAATCAAGTAACACTTTGTGTTTAATTTATCGGGTGACCCAACTTCCTTAGTAAAATACTTTATGTTACTTGATTTTTTTTATTTTTTTGGGGGGGGGGGGAGTTGGGTCTCTGGTCCAGGATCTGCCTATTAGTTTACTACTGTTCCTAATACAGATCAGATATCTTCCATGATGGATCGCGGCGCCCCCTATCTCCGGGAGCAGTCTCTATTTAATATTGCAGCTACTAAGGGGAGCAATTATTAGTTGGAACAAGCAAGTAAACTACGATACCACACATCTCCCATCTTTTGAGATTATCCGAACATAATATTTTGCTTATGACTAGATAGGAAAAAAAACATGAATCTATTCCGCCAATATGAAAACATTAAATAAGTAAGCAATGAATGTACTGTCTTTGTGTCTGAACTGTCCACAGCAAGAATTTGACGGAATTGAATTATATACTAGGTTACTGTAAACTTGCACAAGATAGTCCTGATTCTAATACTATAGAAAACCTAAAAGTCAATTCTATTGCAATAATTCAGAAATCGAATACTAAACTACGCGTTGGCACATTTATAAAAATAAAAAAAAATCACTTTCTTAGACAAAATCACTGAATCTGGCTGGTTTTCGGACGATTCTCCCACTTGACATCCACACTGGAGTGTTTGGATTGTTGGGCCCATTGGGTACAGCTGGCTTGCTGGAGGTCGGCTGCACTGGGTCACTCTGGGTGGTAGAATCATCAGATGGTGGCACGGGCTCCATGTTATTGAGATTTTGTGCTGGACTCCAAATGGGTACTGACTGGGTAGTGTGAGGACTTTGTTACAATGTCTGTAAACGAATTTGTGTTGACTGGAAGTAAACTCTCAGGGCTTTTCATCCGCTGTACATAGATTAGATTGCGCCTGTATATCCCTTAAGGGTTTTTTACCAAGTAACTTCTTCGGTCTTTGTCGGCTTGAATAACTATATCTGGTGTTGACCACTTTTTGTCATTTCCATGCCATTTGATTCTGACGCCGTCTCCCTCAGTAATATCTGGTAAATTACTTGTAGTGTGGCGCCGGTTGTAAAAGAATTCATATCTTTGTTTTGTCTTAAGGTCTCTCTAAATGATGATTATAAAGTTTGGCCACTTGGAGTTTAACTTCTTTCCAGTAATGGGCAAGATGGTCCTCATCTGGCGTACCATCATCAATTGGGCTGGGCTGGCACCTGTCGCAGCTGTCGGTGTGGCTCTATAAGCCATCAGGGCAAGGAATACATCATCCTGTTCAAGTATGGACTTTGCTATTTTGATACCACTGTCTGCTTCACCATTCGCTTGCGGGTAGTGAGGACTGGTAAATACTCGTTTGAATTTGTATTTCTCACCAAACTCTTTGAATTCTGAGGAAGTGAACTGAGTTCCAATGTCTGATACTACTATTTCTGGGATTCCCCATCGTGCAAATGTGCTCTTCAGCTTTCCAATTACCAGCTGGGAGGTTGTTTTTGTTAGATGCATAATTTCCAAAAAGCGTGAAAAGTATTCAATAGCTACCAGGTATTTTTCATGTTTGGCTCCACAAATATCGATTGCAATTTTCTGCCATGGTCTGTCTGGTACAGAAGTTGTCTTCAGTGGTTCCCTCCTCTGTGCTGGCTTCCTAATCTGACAAAATTCACATGTCTCTATTTTGTCTTGGATCTGTCTCGCGATTCCAGGCCACCATACACAACTTTGGGCTCTCTCACGGCATTTGGCTAATCCCTGATGACCCTCGTGAATGTTATCAAGAATTCCGGGCCTTAAGACTGTAGGGATGATAACACTGGCCCTGAAGAGAAATATGTCGTTCTGAATTGAGAGTTCACTGCGTACAGCACAGTATGGATGTACATCTAGGGGACAGCTATTTTTCTTATCTGGCCACCCGTTTCTGGTGAAAGTCATTGCAGTCTGCAGATGGTGGTCATTCCTGTAACCTTCTTTTATTTGTTCTAATTTCGTATCGGAAATTGGCCTGCATGCCTCCATTGACTCTATAAAAACTTCCATTTCCTCATCGTATGTGGATTCCTGGCCCAGGAGAGAGCTCCGAGAAAGGGTGTTTGGAACTACAAAAAAGCTTCCCAGCTACGTATTCTGCCTTTGCGTTGAAGCGTCTCAACCACATCAACAGTCGTTGACACCTCAAAGGAGCTTTATCTAAATCACGTGTGTTGATCAGTGGCACTAACGGTTTATGGTCTGAACGAGCCCAGTCCAACAAGATATCGTGAAAACTTCTCACAGGCCCACACACATGCTAGGCACTCCTTCTCCATCTGTGCATATTTGACCTCAGCAGGGGTGAGTGTTCTGGAACAAAAGACAACTGGCTTGAGTTTCTCTCCATGTTGTCGGAATATTGCCCCACCAATTCCATAATTGCTGACATCAGCACTGACAACTTTCACCTTGCCAGGGTTATAAAATGCTAAGATTGGTGTGGATGTCAGCATCTCCTTGACTTTCGTGAAGGCATAATCCTGGTCTGGGCCCCAATACCAGGCTGTGTCTGATTTCAGTAGGTCTATAATTGGTCGTATTATTGTAGACAAATCTGGAAGAAATCTACCAAGGTAGTTGATCATGCCTATGGTGCGACGAAGCTCACTGATATTTAATGGAGCAGGTAGCTCTTTCACTGCGGCAACCTTTGCTGGACTGGGAAGTATGTCCTCCGAGCTGATCACGTGACCGAAGAATTCCACTTTGTTCTTCCTAAATTCACATTTTTCGTTGTTGAGCTTGAGACCACTCCTATTGAGTTTCTCCAGTACCAAATTTAGGCGTCTGTCGTGCTTCTCTAAGGTTCTGCCATAAATTAGTACATCATCCATAATGGCCTCTGCCCCTTCATAACCAGTCAGCAGCTGTGTCATTTTTCTCTGGAAAATCTCTGGTACCGACGTAATACCAAATGGGACTCGTTTAAAGCAGAAGCGACCCAGCGGTGTAATAAAGGTTGTCAGTTTTGCATTTTCTGGATGTAAAGGTATTTGATAAAATGCGCTTTCTGCATCAAGTTTGGAGAAAACAGTGGAGCCTATCAGCTTCGATGATATATAATCTAGAGTAGGGAGCATATATCTTTCCCGTTTGACAGCCTCATTAAGCTTCTTTAAGTCAACACAAATTCTGACTTTGCCATTTTTCATAGGGACTGCTACCATATGCGCACACCATTCTGTGGGCTCAGTTACTTCCTCAATGATGCCTTCCTGCTGCATATGGAGCAAAATTTTTTCTTTCACCTTAGACAACAAAGGAAATGGTACACGCCTGAGTACAGCTATGCTGTATGGCCTGGCATCATCCTGGAGTATGATATTTACTGGCTCACATTTCAACAGGCCAAAGTGCCCAAAGTCTGTGTTGTTGATCTCCTCAACTCTTTTCACAAGACCCATTGCACGGGCAACTGCACGTCCAAGGAGATTATTGGCACGTGGTCCCTTGATGAGAAATACCCGAAACTGGTACGATGCTTTCTTATAGGTAGTATGTGCCATAAACTCGCCTCTCGAATCCAGAATCCCTCCAGCGCTGCACAACTTGTATTCCGGTTGTCTCAGCTTTGGTTTTGTTGGAAGAGAGTTGTAGGTAGCTTCAGACATAACTGTTGCGTCTGCTTCACTGTCTGTTTTGAAGTGAACTGAGGCTCCACAAATGTTTAACATCACACGCCACAGTTACTGAGCCAGGGAAGAATACTTCTTGGTATTCTGCATAATCTGTAGCTGGTGTTCCATTGAATGTGACCTCATTTACTCTTTTTGAGCGACAGACAATGGTAAAGTGGTCGAGCTTGTTACAACTTCTGCACCGTTTTCCTTTAGCGGGACATCTCTCACCTCTACCATGCCTCCTGTTACATTTGTGACATGTTTGTTGTGCTGTTGTTTGACCAATCTGATTTGGTTTTCGCCACTGGCGCTGTCCATTTCGGTTGGTCGATCCTGGTTTAGTGCCCGATGCCTTGTTCTGTTTAGAAATTTCATCCAAATCTTTGACCGTCTGACTTTTGTCGCGTATCTGACTTTTTACCAGTTCTGACTCTCTCGCTATTTGTATGGCTTTCACTAAAGTAAGGTCGGCCTCTATTTGTAGCTTTTCAGAAACCTCTTTATCCAGAATTCCAATTACAAAACGATCCCTTATTGCTTCGTCCTTTTGTGCGCCAAAGCCACAATGATCGGCAATTTCATACAGCTTTCTTAAAAATTCCTCCACAGACTTGACTAAGTTGGTGGAAACATGCTCTTTCGTGGATTACATTGCCCTTGGGGACGAAGTAATCATCAAATTTCTGCAAAACTGACGCGTACTTGTCGGCATCTTCGTCGTTTGCAAACTCAAACGATTTAAATATTTGTTCTGCTTCTTTCCCAATTGCATATATTAGTGAACTTACTTGAACTGCCTCATCTTCCTTGTTTGGTTTGGTGGCGATCCTAAAGCGCGCGAAACGCTGTTTCCAATCCGGCCACTCCACTGGCTTCCCAAAGTTAAAGCTGTCTGGTGCCTGGAATTTCGCCATTTTCTCTCAATGCAAAAGTTTATGTATCTTTTGGAGTCACATCTGACACCATGTCATGAAAACAAGGAAGTCTCAAGTCGTTACACACACGGGGTTTACTAACACAGGTTCCTAATACACATTATTATTATTATTTTATTATTATTATTATTATTATTATTATTATTATTATTATTAACAGGAGATGGTGCAGAAATATCGTTTGGCGGGTGCGTAAAGAAGTAGGCGAGAGGTTTATGGGTCGGAATCCACTTGGGGGCCCATGCTTCTGCGTTTAAAGCGTTTCCATGGCATATTTTTTGGTGCCGGCTCCCCACCACCAATCAGCTGCTAATAACGTCAACAATAATAAAAATAATAGTAACCAAATGTAGACTTAAATACTTACATGTGATAAAACTAAGCATTTACTTTTTTTAAAAATATTAGAAGAGAAGAAAATTAATGCTACAGTATATACCATTTCTTCAATAGCTTTATAGCAACGGCGCTTTAATATTAGGACCCAACTTTTCTGGGCTACCTATGGACGGACGGGTTTGTTGAAGGTCGACCTACTGCTGAAAGTAAACCTTAAGTTTGTAGGTATCGGCGTTGTGTTTTTGATGCGGTCTCAGTAAACACCCCAAGAACACCCTAATATTACATATAATCCCACCAAAGCTCTCAAAATCGCATCAAAAAGCGAGAGAAAAGCAAACACATGCATGGACATTGATACTATCAATTATTGATAGTATTGGTTGATGGACCAATCTACGATAACCTACGGAAAAGATCTCTTTTGCATCAAGTCTCTTTTATTATATATATATTTTTTTTACAATTTCCTCATTAAATGGCAATGCACTGTACTTCACTCGTTTATTTTTTATAAACTGTTTATATACATATATACAAAGTTTCATTTCAAATCGTACATCGAAAATTTTAAGAAACGTGTCGAATACCAATTATTGTTACAAACTCCACAGGAGTGATTTCCCTTTATTTTACTACTCTCTGAAGGGCACACGTTACTAATGATACGGAAAAATGGGTACCAGCCTGGAAACATTAAATAGAGTATATACGGATTTGGCTGACCAGGATTGATTAATAATGTTTTAGGAAACAGAATCTTTTGAGAGCTTATCCTAGTTGTAAGTGTAAAAAATAGAGACATTTTTTTATTGATGGAATTTCAGTCCTTTAATAGTCTTGAGTTTGGAACACTCATTACTAAAATTAGCACCTGACTCTTCGGTGCGGAATTGAAAGCACAACGTTTCAAACACATGGAGGTCCAGAAAATGCCGCGGCTCATATCCTTTCCTCTATACAGAAGCTGACATCCAGGTTTCATCTACACTGATAAATATAGACTTGATCATGAGCACTCAAAAATTTAAAGTTATTGAATTTTTAATATCATGGTGTTTGCATAGGTTTACAATGGGAACTGAATTAGTACCGTTGAGTCCTATAAGGAAAATCGCTGTGTATATTACTTGATATATCGGATGTAATTTATCTAAACTGTTTGAATATGTAGGTCATTTAATGATTGGCACAGTCACATCGACAATTAATTATCGACAGTAGCCCACAAACCACCATGTCGTTTAATTCAAATACACTTAAATTATCCCATATGTACCATTGAAAGTTAATCTAATGATGTTACATCAGTTAAACACACTAATGTATAATAAGTACATAATACGTGTTCGTTCCATTAATCAAGGATTAATATTGGATAAATATTTACTTGTATACTCTAATATTCACGTGTTAAAGACCAACATTACCGTTTTCTTACACTTTAATTAGTAGACTTCTAGGTTGTGAACGACTTTGTCAATTAATAAAATAATAGAATAAATAATAGTGTTACCCCACGGCTACCAAAAAGTTTCCACCACCATATATATATATATATATATATATATATATATATATATATATATATACACACACTTTTAGCCCTTGGGGTGGGGGTGAGGTGGTTGACATCGATCATTTTTAAAAGGAGTGTCCTTAAGCCTTCGAGATGTCTTAAAATTTTTAAATTCATGTGCTCAAGAAAATAAATATAAAAAGAACAATAATAAGGCCCACTTAACATCAAATGTATTAATCGACTTAATGAACCTAAAACTTAGTAAGTTATTTGACTCTGACCAAGGAAAATTGGTATATTACTCTGACATAAAACAACTGGATTATTTTGTCGCCTATTGCCTTAGAATTTGCCATATATATTAGAACTTCACATCTGCGTCAACTTAAAACAACAGCATATGTTAGCATATAACAACTATATAGGAGTACGGACAGGAATGCGCTGAAAGAGTTAAGGGTATTGAACATAGTTGGGAATAAACAGATGTTTGCAGCCCCTAATACTCGTGATTAAAAGTGGTTTCCATCCAGGTGTTATGAGTATTAATTAGACTTGAGTTTTGATCTTACATGTACAGTAAGCAACACTAAAGGAAATTTGCCGACAATGCGGTACTTTCATTAGTGATTCAAGAATTTAAGAGAATTATGCATCATTAAATTGTTTTCTCAACAGCAGAATTCAGTTACATTGTTATGAAAAGCAAATATATATATATATATATATATATATATATATATATATATATATATATATATATATATATATATATATATATATAATGAGTTATAGTGAAAGTTTACATCCAAATTGTTTAGGTGTTGCAGAATCGTTATCCTTTGACAAACAAGTTTCAAATTATTTCCATAAAAAGCGGAAAATTGCTACTACTGGAAGAGCTGCGTTTTTCACGTGCGGTTCCTGTCGATTAAACTGTACGTCTAACTGCATTCATTGTGACTCTTGCCATCAATGGAATAATTGTTAACTATGAACAGTTGTCTGTGGAGGAATTTGCCTTTTTTTTTTTTTTACTGCTCCCTCCCTTTTTTAGCATTGTTTGTTTTTTCTTTTATTAAATCATTATATGCTCCCATTATCAATATAAGTAAACATATTTCTTAGCGTCTGGGTCATGGTTATTGCAATTCCACCATAAAAATACAACGCCTATCTAATGTTTACCACATCCTTATTATAATTTTATAACAAATTTTATCTTGTTGAGAACCCAGACTGTTCTAGAATGGAAAATTCCATTAAGTCATAGCATTTTCACTGAATGATAGCATCGATATATCAACAACAACAAAAATCATGTTGCAAGTAAAAAGAACAACAAAACGTTGACCAGGTTTAAATAATTGAATAATTCCTTTATTTTGCAGTCGTTCAAATCGACAAATATTGCCATTTTTATTGGTTTTATTCGGTAATGCCTAACATGGCTGAACCAATTACAAATGTTTAGCCATTCAAAGCAACTAGAAATTCGGCGATCTTTAAATAATGGGCTGAAAGCGATAAAACGGTGATGCTTAACTAGGTTCGACGTCTCCAATGACTAATACTGGTGTTAATTTCAACTTTTGACCGCTGTTACTCCATTTGTATTCCAACTCTAGCCGCGTATACTATCCGGACCGCCAAGCCATTTTTCTGTTGACTGCCGACCGCAAATACATACTTGTGCAAAAGTTTTGGACAATTTCACCGATCACAAGAAGCTAACAAGTTAGTGACATAACTGAAATTTTCATTTGAAATTACTGAATTTGGCGAGTGAAAATTTATTTTCATTGCTTGGCATATTCTATTTTATTTTGTTATCCTCCTAAATATAATGCACATAAATACTCTCGCAGGGGGTGGGGGATTTAACTTGGCACTGCATTTTGCATATATTTACGAAAAGACCATAGCATTGGGTACGAAACGCCTTTGGTTTGGGTACAAAGCGACTCGTTTAGGTACGAAACGATTTAGGTACGGAATGACCTGCTTCGGTCTTTCTTTCTCTGTGTATTCAGATGACGAATAATTTATTCCTTATACTAAGACGTATTTATTGAAATTACTGGTGTTCTACATGTTACATTCTTCCTGTCAATGTATAAATGACTGTCGCAATAGCGAATTGAGAGGACATGCCTTTAAAGCCTTTTGCCGCTAATTTTGCCTCCCCTCCCCAATTTTGCCACTCTAGGTAACATGCTGACTCGGATCATGGTTGATTGGAAACACGCTTTTTCGGCGGAAATTATGGGATGATTTGGCCCAAATTACAGATCGATTAAAAGAAGAAAGAAAATCAATGAAACATATGAGGCGCCGTAGTAGACAAAGCTGGTCCTAAGAGAAAGTTGCAGTTGAAATTTCGATGGCGTATGTCAAGAAATGCAGTATCACGAGTTGGATCAAATTGCATGTCGTTAAAGTTCCATTTTCTAGATCGAGATTTTAGATTTTATATGTTGAATTATATAATGGTTGTTTAAAGTTCTATTTACTATGTCGACGTTTACAGTGTATATTTTGAATTACACAGCGGTGGTTGAAATTTCAATATCATATGTCGAGAATCCCTAATTCACACGTTGAATGTAACTGACTGTGATGAAAGTTCCATGGCATATGGCGAGTATTTAGATTTCATCTGTTGAATTTCACAGCAACGAGAAGCAGCCTCCTTGTTTAAAAATAATGTGGTACGTTCACGAGAGCGACCTCTAGCGAAGAAATTCGTACTAATTCTCGACCTGTGAATGGTTGTTGTTGTTGTTTTAGGGTTGAACGCCATTTTTCAGCATAGGATGTCGGCCAGTATAAATGGTGCAGGAAGAACCCAGGAAAACCCCGCAAAGAACCATCGACCCACGAGAAGCTGCTGACAAGCTTTCTCACGTACCCACATTAGCCGAACCCGAGACTCGTACCCACGCAGACAGCAGCAGAGAGGGTGGACCCTACAACTTTGTAGAGACCTTATTTTTGAAATTTAAGGATTCCTACGAAGGCTGAAAAAAAAGTTTTTGCTTTAACAGTAAAAACTTCTCTAATTGACCAGATTTTTTCTGATTTTTTCACAATCTGGTCACTACGCGTTGGTCATTCACCCTCTCTGCTGCTATGGTTTTTATCCAAAAATTGTATCAAGTCCGTTACGATATCTTGACCTCGGATCATGTAAATTTATTGTTACAAAACCAAAGGGAGCAGCTTGTGCTTTTGAAAAGAAATTTTAAAATTTGTTCATATCCATGTCCCCAGAACACCAAGTATAATAAATATTTTGCAGCGTATGATTATCAACTCCGTTGAACACAACTAAAACGTTACAGTTATCCCTGATCACTTTTGGAATTTGTGTATATCTCTGAGTAACATAAATCACATCCGTGTTTTTATGTCTACCTCGAGAAAATATTCTAGCTGGATTTGATTGTTTGTCCAGCATAACATCATCATATACTACTAAATTATTAATGAATCCATCCAGATCATCTACGGATGGCGCTTCATCAATATCAGTAATAAAGTCTATGACTTCACTGTCTTCATGCAACAATTTTGCGTTTTCATTAAAATCTTTAAGTACTTCGTAACATCGCTGATCATCTACAGATGGCGCAATTAAATATAATTTATCCCACTTCAGCCATCTCATTATTAGATTAAGTAATAATTGCGTTTTTCCACTTCCGGACGGACCTATTATAATCATTCTGATAGAATTTGGTAGCGCCGGGTGATGTTTTACTGGTTCTTGTTTTCGCGTCGCTGAAAAGTCAATTATATCCATATAATTAATAATATGAGTCTATATTGTGTTCGATGCAGAGCATCTACACCTACTACTGAATTAACGACAATAACAACAAAAAATAAAAGACGAGCACTTACAGGTAAGTGTGTGAAATGTGGCACCAAGAAATATAAATTTATTCCAACAAAGACAGGTGGGGGTGATATTGCTGCTTCGTTAGGAAAATTACCAGGAACTCCATGGGCTAAATACCCCGGTGAGAAACATTTACCCGGATATAATTATTGTGGTCCAGGAACTCGACTTGATATTCGACTTGACGAACGAGATCAACCAAAACCAGGAGAGTATCCAGTAAATAAGATTGATCAAGCGTGTCACGTTCATGATGTCGCGTATAGAAGTAAGGATTTGCAACAACGACATCTCGCAGATGTGAAATTGATTCACGCGTTAAATTCTATACCTAATAAATCTCTCAGAGAATCTCTCGCTAGCTTTCTAGTAAAAACTGCTATGAAAGGTAAACTAGTGCTAGGGGCTGGCAATTAAATTATATAGCTATCATAATGGAATCTGTTTATTATTCCCCGAGAGGGTATTGGAGAGGTAAAGCAGCGATTAGTAAACTCACCGAAGCAGCAAAAGTTTCACGTGATGTTGCTGCATCATGGTTAGCACGACAGGCAATATGGCAAATCTTCCTGAGTCCACCTAAAAGAATTCAGTATGCGCATTTTGATGTTAGCGTTCCTAATGAAGTTCATCAAGCAGATATTTTGTTTTTACCACACGATACCATTAAAACACGTAGACGTCAATACACGTATAGATACGCGTTAACTGTCGTTGATGTTGCGAGTAGATATAAAGAAGCGGAGCCATTATCAACAAAGACAGCATCTGAAGTTGCATCTGCGTTTGAGCGCATTTATCAACGTGGTGGTCTACGATGGCCACGATTATTACAAGTTGATCCCGGTAAAGAATTTCTTGGAGTAGTATCATCGTTGATGAAGAAACATAACGTTAGAATCAGACGAGGACATACTGAAATTCATCGTGATCAGGCAATCGTTGAACGATTTAATAGAACGCTTGCTGAGCGGTTATTCGGATATCAATACGCAAAGGAAATATCTACTGACCTCAAAGATAGATCTCGTGAATGGGTTGCAAGATTACCGAGTGTGATAGCTGCGTTGAATAATGAAATTACTCGTGCAACTTCCATGAAACCTTCTAATGCGATCAAAAAAAAAATATATACCAATACAAAGACGTGAATCTTTCTCTCAACCAGTATTAGGTAATGTTACAGTTAGATATTTATATGAACCTGGCGAACTTGAAGGTGGTAAAAAAAGAGCAACCGATCCTATCTGGAGCGTGACTACACATAAAATTTCTAGCGTGGTAAGATCCACTGGTAGACCTCCAATATACAGACTAGATTCTACAGCCCCTCAACGTGGATTTGTACGTGAACAATTGCAAGTAATTCCTGAGGATACGCAATTACCACCAAGCTCAATTTTGTAAACGTCCAGAGCCTCGACGTCGATTACACTCAAGACAGGTCAGCATCACATTATCACGTGTATGACCGAGATCACTACTAATTCTGTCTACGGTAAATTGTCTTGGATTAAAACACTGCCATGACATATTACAGTTGCAACTTGCGCAATGATTATTTTGTAGTTGTTTTAGTGTTATAATAAATTCAGCATCAAGATCAAAGTCACGCTTATTTTTTTTGTCACACTGTTTATAGCTGACTAATTTTTTATTGATATCGACATTGTTAGTGATTTCTTCAGTTATTACGTAATTTACAATAACCCTACGCAGTTGCGATATTCTCCTGACTCGAGATACGGCGAGATAGACTAAATTTGACCATTCAATACGATCATCTACAATCCAGATTCTGGTATCAGTTATAGTTAATCCCTGCGACGAGTGAATTGTTATAGCGTATCCTAACGTCCATGGCGATTTATCCATGTTCAACGCGCTCTCAACAACATCAACATCAACCAACATGATATCATTCAAGAGAAGATTCTGTACCCTCGGTGGAACCAAGACACCTGGTATTTCAACTTCAATATTTTGTCGTCGAGTATCTGATGGGCGATAACACAAAGGTACAGGTAGATCCGGAAACTTTTCTTTATGTAACGTAAATAATTTCTTTTGTAGTTCATCACGAACTATTTTTCTACTTGCGACTATCAAATCAGCAGGTCTCCATAAAGTCCAAAATTCATTCATAGAAGTTTCTGCAATTACTTTACGCAATATCTTGCATTGTATTTGATCTGACTGAAGTCTGATTAATCTTTTAAGCTCTTTTAGCGGTTCATCAATAGCTCTATGGTCATCATGTATTTCTTCGTAATAATCTACATTATTCTTTAGCCATTCATGTGGAGACTGTCCAACAAAGGGTGGTGGTTGACCATGATCGCCACACATAATCACAGCAGTATTCTTTAGTAACAGCCAATCAAGAAATGTTTTTAGTGTTTCTAACGACACCATGCATATCTCGTCCCATATAATATACCTGGGTATATATTTTTCACCCATCCGCGATGGAGTCCAGGTATCTCAGCACCATCTAAAGAAACTGTGATATGTACATGATTTTACTCCTCGTTGCTTTATTTCTCTAGCAAGTTTATGTGTAGGTGTCAAAACAATTATATCTGAGGTATTATTCATAAATAAGTTAATCGCACGAGTTGTTTTACCTGAACCACCACACCCATTAAGATAAACGGTTTTATGTCTAGATACAGGATCATACACAGATGGTGCAGATGACTTTGATATTTGATTATTATTTTTGTAATATGTCTCCGCAATTTCAACAGCGGCAGATTCAGAATAACTAAGTATATTTTCTTGTTTTATCCTCCATGTACCCCATTCACCATTACCGAGTTTAATAAATCTTTATATTTTTTGTGTACATAAAATGAATCCGTAGCAACTCTGACAGCGTGACGAGGAAATCTGTTTATCATCGATAATAGATTTATCGAAACGTACGCTAGCATCGAAGATCTTAAATGAGTAAACTGCGGTGACTCGCCATCGGTATAGCTCACAATGGTACCTAGTTTTGTTCCATCTGATAAATAAGCATTACATCGGATTATAAATGTGTTTTTCTCCATCGTATCAGCGATTATAAAATCGAGTTCAGCATCGTCCATAATCAATCTTGTACACGCTCGTTTATGATCATGTGATCCTCCTTGAGTAAACTTACCGATTATTTTTCTGCCGAGATCTTTTGCAAGTTTCTCATCATGTTTAGCATCAAATACATCAGGTTCTGGCAACCAAACTTGCTTCTGTGAACTATACGATATAATCGCCTCAGTTACTCTCAACGATATTAAAAATCCAGCATCAAGCATATATCGCATTAGTACTATCGGAACCCAACATCGCTCTGAAAAATGTCTTCCGAACCAAATATAAGTAATCGCATGGAGATCTTCTCTAAACTCGAATGATTCTACGTGAGCAAATCCTGTTAAGTCAAAATCTGGTAAGGGTCCGTTTATTGCAACCCTGGTCATGTCATGTGTAGGATGTCCGAATCTCTTAAAGTATTTAGAACATGCTCCATATCCAAGAAAACTCCCAGGATAACATGCTACCATATCAACCGAGATAACATCACTATAATCGTATTTGGTGTTCCATAATCCACCGTGCCCATATTCTATACAACTTTTCTTGACATCTTCAAGAAATTCCGATCGTGTCGTTTTCCATGAATTTTTCTCCTGAGCGAAATGAGCAGCGACTGACGGAACAATAAAACAGTTATTCAATAATTGTCTAACTATGATATCATCAGAGGTATATTTCAGTGCAAGATGTTCCATTTCCTCATGGAGAGATTCTGTACGATAAATATCACCATTAGGTCGTACAAATTGATCGTAATGATTATATTCCGAACTCTGAAATAACCAAACAGAAACAGGATCGGTTTTACTAATATTCTTGATAAAATCAAAGATATCACCGTCATAAAATTTAACCGTTCTATCTCGTGGAAATATTGTTACTGCAGCAGTCCATGCGTGCGCGTTATGATCAATAATATCTATCGGAGTTCCATTTTTTATATATTTCGGTTTGTACAAAATCTCTCCAGTTAACGTTTTTACTGCTATTGGAAATCTTAATTTCTTCTCTAACTCAGCAACGTCGCTGACAGACGCTCCGGTATCTTTAACCGACTCTGCCCATGCATTTATTTTTTTACGTCTTAAATCAGTTAAACCATTACCACGTATCGCGTTTGTAAAGTGTTCCGTAACTCGCTCAGCTAGGCAATTTATCCTCGTTGATGCTGTCAACGGTGATGACAATTTCATCGGTTTGAGATCCCCAACATCAGGTTTATTATTCAGCGGAAATATTCCATAGACAACCGCAGTTACAGGGTACGATCGCTCATAATACGGTTTATCTATATCAGTTAGTATTCCTGGTTTAGATTTATTACTCAAGAAGATATTATTTCCTGACTGCACGCGGATGGGATCGCGCTTGTCACGAATAATCCAAATATCTTCTTCCGTATTTACAATAAATTTTATTAAAATAAAATATTTTTGATTATCAAGATGGTTAATGATTACTCTTCCCCGTTTGTCATTCATCGTATTAGAAATGTTTTCAACTCTGAAAGTTGACCATGCATGAACTGCACCATCGTCACGAAATTCCTTCTTGGCCTCACGGATACGTTTAGTTATATCTGCATTCGTTAAAGCTAGATCTTGCATGGAAATACTAAGTTTATACTCGGGTAGTCTGTCAAGATCGAATCTGGTTGCGTAGGGTTCAATTGCGGATAATTCTTCCATATTATAATTAAGGCAAATATATATTTAATTGAACATTAATCTTTTGTATATGATTCAACCAAATCAATGCCACTGGTTAAAAATCGGTTATACGTCTCCGTGTAACAGAACATGCGTGAATGAATACCTTAGTTATCATATGCAATGCGTCAGAAATGGGAGTCTAGGACCAAAACCGTGTATTGTGTGTAGTGCTGGAGTGCGAGGAAGGACTCAACTGTGTGCACAATGCGGTGGTAAAAAGTACAGAGAGTTGAAACGATATTACGATAAAAAATATAACGCTGACTCTCCTATAAAAACCGAAGAAGATTATCTGGCTAGATTTTCAAAAAATAATGATTTAGACAAATAGTATTATGTATATAAATGGAACAAAATGAGTTCGTGTCACATCCAATCCTTACCAATTATGAAGCATCTCGAGAAGGTGTGATTAGAAACTGCAGATTGAAAAAACCAGTCGGTAGTATTACCAATACTGGTTATCTTGCGTTTAATACCAAAGGAAATAAACATTATTTATCTCATATATTTACCTACGAGTGTTATTTTGGATTGATCAAAGATGGGTATGTGGTTGACCACATCAACGGCGATAAACTTGACAATTCACTTGGAAATCTACGAATTACTACACAGAGTCAAAATTGTAAATCCGGAAACACAGGAAGGTGTAAATTATACAGAAAGAGAGCTATTAAATCCGTAAATACAGAGACTGGGGAAGAAATTAGTTTTGAATCAATTAATTCTGCTAGTAAATACTTTGACATAGTACCACTATCGATACAATACGTGGCAGGAAATATACAGAAATCTTCCTTTTCCGAAAGATTTGCACAAAAAATAAAATTTCAATACATTTAGTCTACCGTATTTTTAATGTTACCAAATGATTCCTTGATACCTACTGAAATATAATGGTTGGGATACAATATGAGGTATCCACAATGCGAAACATATCCAAATCTATGATACCTACTGAAACATAAGGGTTATGTTAATTTTCCCAAGGATTTTGTTTAGCTATTATCACAGTCAATGGTCCATCATTGTCGCTGTCATTTTCACTCGTATTTTCACTCGTATTTTCACAATGCTCTCTTAATTGTCTTATACGAAAGTTCATAATCTTTCTCTGTTCGTATTCATGAGATAATTCTAGCTTGATTTTGTCAATAGCGTTTGAGAGAGGCACAAATAACTTTACCTGATCATCAGTGACAGTTGCCAGTGACTTTAACATTCCTTGCTGGATAATTTTCATAAATTTATAATCAGCAGATAGCGTAAATCTGTTCTCGTTCTTTCGTTGTTGTAATGAGTCAAAATCACATAGAATCTTTTCAGCATTAAGATTGTCAGATACATTGATACCGTTATGTTGTAATTTTTTAATCTCAGAAACAATGACATTGATATTTTCAAAATTCATTATATAATAAGTGTATATTTAATATAAAAATAAACAAAAATATACAGCGAGGGGTGATATTCGGTCTACCATTCCATAGTTGTATCAGATAAACCTAATGAGGTTCCGAATCTTTGTTTAGACATTTACCCCCAAGAGAACCCCTAAATATCCGTAACCGAAACTTTAGAGGCTCAGAGGGTTGTCTGTACGTGTTATTTGTTTACCCCCGAAAGAATTCCTAAATATCCGTAAACGAAACTCTAGGAACTCAGAGGGTTGTTTATACACGTGTAGGTCTTATTTTAGTGACCAATCAGATTCTGTTTATTGCCTTACAAGAATTCCTAGATATCCGTAACCGAAACTCTAGGAACTCAAAGGCTGATTGGTCTTTGTGACCTGGAATCTCATTAGGTTTATTTTTAGTTTTGCGATTGCGTCTTTTGGAATGGCCCTTGTGTGGGGTACCCCTGTAATGAAGTCACAAGGTCACGACCTCATATCACCCCCCCCCCGCTGTATATTTTTGATGAGATGATATGATGATGATATGATGATGATGATGATATGATGAAATGCCGTCTTCACGCCAGCACACTAACCCATAATGATCAACCAATGGGTGATTCACAAAAGTGAATCCACCACGTGTTGACGTAGTGGATTGGTGTACTCTGAAGACGGGGGGTGGGGGT
The DNA here is from genome assembly GCA_016617855.1 of Megalonaias nervosa. Classification (NCBI taxonomy): domain Eukaryota; kingdom Metazoa; phylum Mollusca; class Bivalvia; order Unionida; family Unionidae; genus Megalonaias; species Megalonaias nervosa. The sequence goes on from JAECUM010042737.1 coordinate 36,891, forward strand.
GGCTGGAGCCCCCAATAAATTATAAATCTTGGCCTAAAATCGCCTCCCGCAGACATATTTCTTTCTCGGGTTTCGAACCATGACCCTCCGGACGAGAGTTTCTACGCGCTATCAATTGAGCTATCGGACCTTGTTATAAATACATACTGAAAAAGTTAGTATGTGTTTACCAATAGCCTATTTCCTAAAAACTACAATGTTCTTAACAAAAACCACAGGTTTCTGTGTAAAATGGGATTTTATATTTCTAGTTTCCAAAAAATATATATAATTCTGTATAACATTGAGTCTATGCGTAAGCCGTAACCAAGGATATTGATTTAGTCATAGCGGATGTTCTTAAAATAACTTTACGCGGTAATCGGCAAATATACACAGCCGTTATGGAATAATCAATATGCAGCCACAGCCTTCTAGATAATAGATTTCGATTGCGCACTTTGCGCGGATTTTATGTAAACAAAGAATACAGTATTATAGACAAGCACTATACATCCGGATATTTTTTTTTGTTATGATAACGCATTGAAAACGCATTATGATAACGCTCTATGAGCGTACATACAGGTTTATATTTAGTTCTTCATTTCTTGTGTCCAGAATGCGATTGTTTTGGTCTGTAAGTTTAAAGTGTATCCTTGATAATAACGGATTATGAACTCGCAGGTACACGGGGTTAATTGGCTCTGATACAATTAACCAACGGGGGGGGGGGCCAACGGACTAAAACTGAATAATATGTACCCTTGCTGGGCCTGGCTAGACTTAGAAAGATCTATCTGATAGCTACCTTCAATAACATCACATACCAGATTGACTGCAATAACTGATGTTATGTTTACAATGCCTGGCGATATATGACGTCCGGCACCAAAAGGGGTGTTATTGTGTTTTAGTATAACCGGTGGTGGGGCTATTTTTCTCCATGATTCAATTACTCCCGGATAATATTCTTCAATAAGATCTGTTAATGATTTCTTCATTTCAGCGTTATTTAAATCTGGTATAACAAATGTTTGTAATTCCCCTTCTTTTATTTTATAATGATTAAGAAATGATTGCTTAGTTTTTAGTTCTGCGTGTTCACTTCTAATAGTATCAGTTGCAGCGTTTATAATACTTCGATTGGCGATGTACAAATCGAATAAGATACCATTTAAGTGTTTTATTGACTCGATTATTTGCAGCTTTACGTTATCGTTGTAATGTTGTGATAATGAAATAAGTAAATTTCTTAAATCATTAAATGTTTTATGGTATTCAGGTTTAAGAGTATTTAAAAATTCTTTAAAAAATTCTTCATCAACAATCTCTCTATCACGCGCCCCTGGCGTCCTGATAACAGTAAGTGCTGAT
>JAECUM010042738.1:0-17189 GCA_016617855.1 Megalonaias nervosa
CAGAGCAAATAAGGTACACTAGGTTCAACAGTTCTTTAAATTCTTAATTCCAACTACACTACAAGGACAACTACTGGAGATCAGAGTCTGCTTGTATGACAGTCACAAATCATCATATGAACAAAATACAATGGAATGATAAAAAGTAGACCAAGTAAAGTAGTCACAATCTTTTCATTAAATTCTACACTCAAATAAATAATTTACACACATGACCACACTACAACCACTGACTTTTTAAGTACTAAGTTAACATGGTCAGCAATTTCCTTTTTTATAGTTTCCATTTCTGACTGCTTGTGCAGTTTCTCTTTCTTTAGTGCATTGGCTTTTGTAACAAAGGAGATTTTTCCTGTAGCTTCTGACTTTTTATATAATTTGTCCGATGTTTTCTTGAGATGCTGGATGCTGTCCTCAATCCTTTGCTTCTTTATCTTCAACTCCTCCAGACCTTCAAGGGTCTGTTTTCTTTTAGCTGTCTGTAGCTGATTTGGCCTTCAAACGCTCATCCTCAAGGTTCTGTATGCATTTCTGTCTAGCCAACTTGCAGGACATCAGAAGTTCCTTTGAAATGTGTACGTTTGCCAGGCCTCCTAGTCTACTGACATGCTCACAGATAATTCTCTGGGTGATCAGGGTTTTATCCTTCATGTTCTCCACCTCCATCTCCTTGTTGATGCTAAAACCTCTTTCTACAGTGGCCTGACCATGCGATAGCACAAGGACTGACTGCAGAATTGGCTTGAGGTCACTGTATGCATCAGCACCTCCTTCAATTGAACTCATGAAAAGTTCATCCACCTGGTCCTCTGATGGACAGAATGCCAAGAACCTTTCTGTTGGGATGCAGTCGAGCAGCATTTGAAACTGCTGAAGGACAGTATCACACAAGTCCTCATTCTGCCTTTGGCAGCTGACCAGGTATGAAAATAGCCTATGGAACTTACACCTGCACTTTGTCTTGTCTGCTGCCATCAATGCATGAGAAAGGCAGGACAAGTTCCTCACAGTCGAATAGGAGACTGGAGTTTTCTCCAGGATGGTTTTGACAACTTCTATGAGACACACCTTACAAGCTGATTGTAGTCCACTTGGAAGGAGGTGTCTGTGATGTTAATCTTTACCATTTTTTCATCTGAGCAATCAAGGACACTTTTCTTTATGAAGCAGCTCAACAGTCCTCTCACCATCTGGTACAATGCCTGTGCGATAAATGGTAGCATAGGATGATTGGTCAGGAACTGGGCAAGAAAGGGCTGCAGCTGCATGGCAATGCACTAGGAGAAATAGAGCTTGGCCAGAAAGCATGGGTCCTGCCTCACAAACTCCACTATGGTGTTGTATGACCTGTTGTCAATGGTTATGTCTCAAATGCCTCCACATACTTGACTATGTTTGGGAAGATCTTTAATGCCCTCTCACAAACTGGAACATTCTCTAGCCAACGATGGGCAACAAACTTCAGGGGCCTCTGTCCTTTAGAAGATTTGACATAGTCTTCCAGTCTTGCTGCGGCATCTTTAAAGAGACAGTAGGCTGACGAGAGGAAACTGGATACCTTCCAGCCTGCTGCTGACATTCCTCTTTTAAAACTCTTGTGGACTACATGGAGACCACACGAACCAATGTTAATGAGCCTGGTTCCATAATCCCTCTGTAGTTGGGCACCAAGATCTTCGTGTAGCTTCCAATTCACACTAGGGTCGTCTGTGCCAATTTTGAACCATGTCATGGAGTGCAAAGCTTGCATCAGAAACAGCATCATTCATGGCCTGCATGAGGTCAGTGGCCTTGGCATGTCCTAAAAATTGGCTTGTGACATACTTGGTCTGTATGTTGTCTGTATCTATGTGCCAGAACCTCACGTAAAGATCTAATTGCTTTTGCTGCAACTTGTGGTTTAAGCTTTCATCAAACAGCAGCACCAATGGTCCTTTGATTGTTGACTTGAGCATCGTTTTATAATGTTCCGCAACACCAAATACCCTAAGGTATGTAGACTTCTTGTCAAGGCACGCATACTTTTGGGCAATATGACTGTCAGTAAACATTTTCTGGAAGAGGTCTGGCACATCACGTACTGAATTGTAGTAGTGGCTAGTTACAATCTTGATGGTACACAAAATTTCTGCTTTGAGGATATCATCTCCTGCAACATATGACCAGGTTGATCTGAATTCAGCTCTTCTTATATTGTCAGGTGCAGATGAAGTAGTTGCTATTTCATTAAGCTTGGGTTCCTTCTGCATTTCCTTGTGTGTTTCCGGCTTAGCTGGGGTGGTGGATGGGGCTGTGGAGCTAGCTCCCTGAAAGATGCTGTGTATACCCAATGAGTCAGTGTTAGAACTGTGGACTAAGGCCTTGTGCTTTTCACCTTTCATGTGGGACTTGATAGCACTCTGTCCCTTTTTTTCCGACATCAATTATTTTTTGACACTTTGTACAGAGAGCCTTGTGATGGTCACCTTTGGAAGGCTGCAACCTGGAAAACATATTTATTGAGTAGTTTACTATAACTGATGTTGGTAGATACAGAATAAACTTATTATTTTTGCTGTTGGCTATATCTGATCTCACTTTCGAAAAGAGTTTGATTTGAACTATAATTGTATATGAAATATTTTTGTTCATTTGCATTCTTGACAATAATTATATCTACAATTCTAGGTCAGTGTATTAGATTTTTTCCACTGTGATGGGCCAATCGGCCCCTGAGTGATAATAGTGATGGGCCAGTAAAAACATTTATGGGCCACTAATTGACAATAATTGAAATCAGCAGCAGTTGCTTACTCAAAATTGATGGGAAATTTTTCAGTTTCATGTAAAAATGGCCTGGCCTACTGTCAATCTAAGACATTCCTATGTGACTGATAATACCCAATAAATCAGATGAGATGAATAAATACAACACTTACAAAAATCAACAGGATGAAAATTTTGATTGAGATTCAGAGTTGATAGCCCCGTTATTTCGTAAAGGCAATAGAAGTATAATCCACCATTATCGCACTTTCAAGTATATGGGAAATTAATTATCAGGTCTTGTATTCTCATTTTTTGACACCAATTGGGGTTGAACACACACTTCCCAGGCATTTTGCTCCAAGTGAAATGGATAAGCTCTCCCAGAAAAATACCCAGATAAATCTTCTGTATTCTCAATGCCACATACACGTTTATCCTTTGGTAGGTGTGAATGCAGCCTCCTGAATATTTGGTAGCGATCGGAGTTTATATAGATCATCGAAGCACACTTCTCTCTCTGACACACTTCATGAAAACACATCGGCCAACCTCATAAATAGCGATTTGCATAATTTATGTGTACCTGAAGTTGTCCGCGGCAGACAAAATCGATTTCTGGAATAACTTAGACGCATATGATGCATTCATGTGGCATCTTAAAATCATCCACCTCAAAAGTATGCCATGTGTCGCAGCGTCTAATTTTTATATCTGCTGTCATGTGATTACTCATCGAAATTTTACAGGTACATTTACACGCAGACGTAAGTACATTGTGTAGAAAGCAGCCTTTCTGTTAACAGAGATACAGCCGTAATTTACGTCCAAAGTTTGGTTGTGATGCAGAAAAAGTCAATAATAGACTTCCAGCAGACTTTCAAATTTTAGATTGTACGCCGAAAATCAGAAGCTTGGATGTACAATAAGAACAAATTGTGACCATTTCTGTGTATATTTTTCATTATCTTTTGCTTCAAGAGTTTGAACAGCTGATTCACAATGATTTACAGTACAAAGATGTACTGCTGCTGCAGAAAATAAATTGAAAAAGAAGAATGATAGTTGGAAAAGATTCGCGCACTTTTTAGTGCTCTCTATAATCAGGTTCGCTCACAATTATAAATATCTGATTGGTTACGTGTTTAAACCACCTAACAGCAAACAGTTTTATTTCAATTACATGACGCAATGATATGAAAAGAAATTTCTGTACATTCGTTTGTTGATTAATTTTATATTTTTCAAGGTCCGAGGCTTATTTCAAGTACTTTTCAAGGATGAATCAAAAGTCAAGTACGTTTCAAGGTACTGTGCAAACTATGTCTTGCCTTACAAAACTCTGATTTCGTCATAGAATTTCTTAAAATGAATCTGGGAAAATCTTGGGAACAGATTTCAAAATGTTATTGGTTATAAATATTTAGTTTTAAGACAAAAATAGCAGGCTTGAAGGATTTTCTTCATTATCAAAGACAAAGGTCTAAAAGGATAAAAGCAGAGTCAATCACCTACTTGAACGAGTCAGATAGTGGTGTTTGACTGGGTGAATGCCAGTGATGATGTCAGTTCAAAATTATCAATCGTCACTACAATTTTCTAGTAGGTCACCTTATGTCTACTAAAATTTGATAGGTGCTAGGTTGGGTGGTGGGTGTTCCTCTTTTCCAACATGACAAGCAGCATGTGCAGGATATAAAGTAAACAACAGTAAAATGCATTATGATGGAACATGCATATTTCCAAGGGTATGATGATTTCTTTTACTTCAGTTAGATAAATATACACCAGTAGCAATTTAAAAATAAAGGGCATTTGTTTTTCATCCATTATATGATAATTTATATTCTCTATATCATTATGGCTGTTCCATTTAAACATATGTTGTACCAAGGGAAGGTACTCTTTTAACAAAATATATGCTCTGATGACTCAGAGACTTCATATGAAAATAATACAAATTCTAAATTGCATCTATGGGTGACTATCCCAAGTATGTTTTGCTGGAACAGCCCTTATGAACCTGAAGAAAAACTTGGTTACTGGACGTACGAGCAAGCAGAAATCTTTAACAAATTAGCACTGGGTAATTTTGGAAGAAATAAATTTTAGGTTTTCAGGTTCATGGTGTTGTATCTTAAAACTAAAGATGAACGCCATTATGCAAGTCTGCATCTGTAAAAGCTCCACTCCGGCTTTTAGAATTCCTTGTGATCTATTGATTCTTGTGAAACTTCCTACCAAGTATAATCATCTTCCTTCTGTGTAGCTGGAGTCCAGTTTACAAGGAGAAACAACCAATAGATTGAAAGATGCACAAACACATCTTTATAATTAAATACTACACCTGTTGCTTTCTGTTCATTTGCCCCTTGTGGGCAGCACTTGAGTCAGGACTAATACTGGTGCCCGGTACCTCAAAGGCTTCCTCACATACTCGAGTCCTGTATTCAATGCATGTACTTATCCCTACAAAAAGCCACAGAAAATAAAATGTAAAAAATTTTGCATGAGTATCAAATGGAAGCCAACGATGTGCAATAAAATCATTACAGCTGAGGTAAAGGGCAATAGAGAGATAAGTAAAATCCAAGCTAGCTAAAACTAGACTAATTAAGGAGACGAGACATTATATAGAAGACAATTTTTGAATTTGATTTACTACCCCAAATCCAAAGGCTAATCCAAAATTATCTCCTTGTCAAGAACAAAATACCTGGGCTGTGATCATGCAAGCAATATGTACTGTAAGCACACAAGACATTCTGCTTCTATTGAACAACCCATCCTCTTGCAGAAATTTTCAACATTGGACAAATGCTTGCATAAAGCTGACAAAGCACAGATTAAGAAATTTACATTGCTTGCCCTTAGAAAATATACACTTAATCTATATTCTTCAGAAAATAGGTCTAAATATAAGGTGTAAGACAACCACTCCAGTGGACTAGTGGTTAGAGTGTCTGCCTCAGATGTAGGAGGTGGCTGGTTCAAACCCCCAGCAGAGTCATACCAAAGACTTATAAAATTGGTACTAACAGCTGCCTCGTTAGGCGCTCAGCATTAAGAGGTTAGTGTTAGGGCTCTTGGCCTGGTGTCAGGATAATGTGACTGGGTGGAACATCAGGCTACATGTCTGCCACATGATGCCCCAGTGCTAGACATCACTATAAACTGCCCCACTGCAGACATCATAGCGATGAGACTGAAAAATTGCTAAAGCTACACTAAAAATCCAAATCACACATACACAGGCATAAGACATTGTAAATTATTTGCATATCTAAGTTCTCTAGGCCTCTATTTCTGTCTCAGCCGGAAAGCTCTTTTGTGAGTGAAACAAAATTTCCGTGCATTACTTGTAACAAACTACCTTTCTCCACTGTTTGCTTTTGTCAACTAATATCACTCACTAGCAGACTGTACAGTAGGATTGTTAGCCTAGTGCAAATGTAACCTAATATTAACCTTATGCAACCTAACAGCAGCCTTACTGAACTCAGCCCTGGTTTACTGACTTCAACCCAATACTAACCTTACTAAACTCTTTTTCTCAGAGCTATTGCATTTGCAGTAATCTGGCAAAAGCCAAATTCATCAAAAAAAATTCAACCTGGTTTTTGTTGGCATCATGTGACTACCACATTGAAATGTACTCTCTGCCTGATGATGCTGGCTTTTATCAGGCTGCCATTGGAGCATCATGTTTTTCTTTGTTGTTCTCAGAATAAATATGTAGAAAATTGTGTCCTTTCATTTTTCTGCAAATATTATGTGACTTTCATTTAATATTCTTTTTTTTGGGGGGGGGGGGCCCCGAGTGGCCAAGTGGTCTAAGGCGCTGTCCGTTAAGGATCACTGCCATCTCACCTCTGTCTGCGTGGGTTCGAGTCTCGGATTCGGCGAATGTGGATATGTGAGAAAGCCTGCCAGTAGCTTCTCGTGGGTCGGTGGTTCTTTCCAGGTATTTCCCGGTTTCTTCCTCCACCATTAATACTGGCCGCCATGTATAGCATATCGTGTTCTGAAAAATGGCGTTAAGCACAACAACAACAACAACAACAACATTTAATATTTTTGAATATTTTGTACAACAACACTGGAAAGAGGATTTTCCTTCGTATCATGTGACTATTGGAACTTTTATGTCATGGACATTTAGGCCATGAGATTTGGATAGTCATGTGACTTGCAATGCAAAATGGAGACTACCATGTCAAATTTTATCATCTCTGTAGGTTTTGTCTCATCTGTCAATGAAGTAAGTCTATAACAAACATTACGCTCATAATTTCTGAGAAGATAAATCATCTTCCCATCAATTTCAAGTGGGTAGGATTTGGCAAAAGGCTGTTTAAGTTTGCTAGGCCACATAGCAAATGGCTGCTTAATGCCAACACCATGCTGTTCCAATGTTTGATAGGCAATGCACTCTGACAGCAGATCCCAAAATAGCTGTCAAAAAATTTAAAATGGGGTACTTTTTCCATACCGTTATAACAAAATCTTCATTTTCCATACGTTTTAGGTTTGGAAAAAGGACTCTTGTATACTGCTCCAAAATACTTACTTTATACTGTTACGACTATGATCTTAAACTATGTAACAGAAAGAAGCTAAACCAACAAGTTTTGTAAAATTCAACAAACAATTTCTTTCCTTAGAACACAAAATGAAAATGTAAGAGGAACTTACAGCATTGTGAATTAAATCCCAAATAATCCTAATGTCCGATCATAAGTACAAAAGTAGAGAATACTACAAATAAATTTCAATAGTCTTGAAGGTGGTGATGTACCAGTAGTCTTGAGGCACCATAATGATATAATGTAGAATGTCTTTGAATGAGTCCTCAATAATCCTAAAATAATGTTCAAGTCCAAAAAGCCAATGAGCACTTTGTAATAATTTAAATAAATAATTCCTCTCAAATTGGAAATGAACAAAACTAAAAATGATTCAACACACTGAACTTAAAATAGGAATGAATAATTATTTACCTAGTCCTTTATATACAAACTGTCACCTGACCTATGACACAACAAAATGTCCTGGATGTGGGTAATTTCTAATTATGAAATTCATTAACTCATAAAAAAAATGTCAGGCCTTGAACTTAAATGTTATTAAACATCTTGTTTACAACTTATAACTATGACAAAACTCAGGTAGACATTACATTACAATAGCATAGCTGCCAACCCCCAAGTATAAAAATACTGATTGCTTATGACAAAAATATGGATTTTCAGGACCAAATACTGATTTTTAAAATTTTAATGCATATGTAACTACTTACAACATATACAACCATCAGTAAGGTAGGATAGTGCCTTACATAATTATTTAATGTCAAAGATGCATGTGTTGCACACTTGCACCTTCTGGACGGTAACCCTGTTCCATTCGGGTGCCCATTCAGAAGGTACAAGAGTGCAACACACTCAGGCACAGGCTGTTTATATGAGCCTTTTCCACACCTTGTTTTTTTTTCAATCATTACCGATTCCAATTTACCAACTTTCGTTGATAATTTCATTTCTGTGTGATTTTCTTACTGTACTGTTTTAATTCTAGCATACGAGTAATCCTTTGCGATTTTACTGTCTGGAAAACTTGTGTGAAATAAATCGCCAGCAACACTAGTAACTGAAAGAGGATGGTTCATTGCTAAAAGAAATTTAATAAACCGAATTTTGATCGAATTACATCAAGGTTCTCTCTGGAATTTATATAGATCCAAGTTCAGGCTGAGTTGTATATGAAGAAGCAGCAAGCTGATGTTTATTAGCTTTTTTGTGCTCTTGCATAGCTGACAACCCCCAAGTACAAAAATACTGATTGCTTATGACAAAAATACTGATTTTCAGGACCAAATACTGATTTTTAAAATTTTAATGCATATGTAACTACTTACAACATATACAACCATCCGTAAGGTAGGACAGTGACTTACATAATTATTTAATGTCAAAGATGCATGTGTTGCACACTTGCACCTTCTGGATGGGCACCCTGTTCCATTCGGGTGCCCATTCAGAAGGTGCAAGAGTGCAACACACTAAGACACGGGCTGTTTATAGGAGCCTTTTCCACACCTTGTTTATTTATTTAAATTATTATTGATTCCAATGTACCAAGTGTCATTGATAATTTCAAATCTGTGTGATTTTCTTACTGAACTGTTTTCATTCTAGCATATGAGTAATCCTTTGCGATTTTACCGTCTGGAAAATGAGTGCAAAATAAATCGCCAGCAACACTAGTAAGTGAAAGAGGAAGGTTCATTTCTAAAAGAAATTTAATAAACCGAATTTCAATCGAATTACATCAAAGTTCTCTCTGGTATTTATATACATCCAAGTTCAGGCTGAGTTGTGTATGATGAAGCAGCAAGCTGATGTTTATTAGCTTTTTTCGTGCTCTTGTATTTCATGTGTGCCTCCATGCCCAATAGCAAAATCACATTACACAATTTCCAAAACGTAAAGTCTTCTTCTTTACCAGATGATTTCACAAATCTAAACAAGACGGCATAATTGTCCTTTCAGTTCTGTTTGCTTGTCTTTTCTGGTGAAAATTCTGAATATTCTGCTTTCCTATTCAACATGATTAGAAGTTGAATATTACGAAGATGAGACACAGTGGTTGTGGTAACTGTTTACGAAATCCAATATGGCGGATAAAGACAGGCACGGTAGCCTCGATTTCAAATGAACCAATCATATTGTAAAACTGTATTTCTATATACATGCGATACATTTCTATCAGAATGGAACCGAGTGCACGTTCTAAGCTGAAAATTGCAAGGAAATTTTTGATTATTTTTTTAAAACTAAAAAACGTATTTTTTTGCAAAAAAAAAACGTACACCCGTATTCAGGTCCAAAATATGGGACAAATATGGAAAAAACGGGACAGTTGGCAGCTATGCTCTTGTATTTCATGTGCGCCTCCATGCCCAACAGCGAAATCACATTACACAATTTGCAAAACGTAAAGTCTTCTCCTTTACTAGATGATTTCACAAATCTAAACAAGACGGCACAATTGTCCTTTCAGTTCTGTTTTCTTGTCTTTTCTGGAGAAAATTCTGAATATTCTGCTTTCCTATTCAACATGATTAGAAATTGAATATTACAAAGATGAAACAGTGGTAGCGGTAACTGTCTGCGAAATCCAATATGGCGGATAAAGACAGGCATGGTAGCCTCGATTTCGAATGAACCAATCATATTGTGGAACTGTATTCCTATATACATGTGATACATTTCATCAGAATGGAACCGCGTGCCCTTTCTAAACTGAAAATTGCAAGGAAATTTTTTATTATTTTTTTAAATTACAAAACATATTTTTGCAAACAAAAATGTACACCCATATTCAGGTCCAAAATATGGGACAAATACGGAAAAAACGGGACAGTTGGCAGCTATGCAATAGTCAGGTAGGCAAAAACACTACCCTCAATTATGGACAAAGGTTGCTGTTGTTGTTTTGAGTTTACACTTTGTTTCCAAGGTAAAATGAAAAAGATTTAATGTGGAAAATTATAAATATCAAAAGGCATCTTGCTTGACATGCGTATTAAGTTTGGTTGAAACATCTTGAATGGTTTGAGATTTGTGCCCTCGTAATGAAAATGTTTACAGATAGATGTCATAATAAATATATTCCCCAATATTACATACTGGGTGGAGGGGGATACAAATACTAGGTGGCTTTAAAGAAATGTCTTATCAACAATATCACACGAAAAATAAATTGCAATCATCTCACAAACCGGGATCCATTCCAAACACTTCTTTATGTCAGAGCTCATCTATATACAGCTGTACCGCTGTTGGCTAAAAAAATGTTTTCTTGCTGTTTCCTGGCATTGTTATATTTAGATTCATTGATGTAAAACTGAAAGCAACAAAAAAAAAATTGTATTGCAGCCTATTTAGTTAAAATTAATAATGCTAAAAAAAATTATTACAATCAAAACTGACAATCCACTTCCCCGTGAGAACTGCATGCAGATACTTAATAGTTCGTGGACAGGTTCCGTTCTGGTTACAGCCAATCACCAGGTGGGTCACTGAAATACACAAATAAGAACTCTACTGACCTCTTAAACTCTTGTTCATTATAGACTGAGTTGAGTATTCATATCATCAAGATTTTTCTGCAGCAGTGTTTTGTGTGTGTGTGTGTGTGTGTGTTTGTGTGTTATAAGTCAAATTGGGTGTGTGTGATTTGGATTTTTAATGTAGCTTTAACAATTTTTCAGTCATATCGCTACGATGTCTGCAGTGTGGCAGTTTATAGTGATGTCTAGCACTGGGGCATCATGCCGCAGACATGTAGCATGATGTCCCACCCAGTCACATTGGAGCATAACTCTTAAATTTTGTCAGTAAAACTTAAATTTTACCTACGTCTTAGTAAAGTATAGCATAATGCCAAACATTTGGTTTCAATCCAAGAAGTCCCTAACTGAGTAGAAATGAAATTCATGGTGTATTGAGACATAGAAAAGAATAGAGGGACATTTTTTAACAATACAAGTCCCCATCATTATTATAATGGAAGCATAAATAATGTGCAAAACGTGAATAATCTAGTCATTTTTTTTATTAAGCTCTACACCAAATGTGGTTAAAATCTCTTGAATCCTTTAAAGCCAGGCCTACAAAGTATTTCTTTTTTCCCCCAAAGTTTGATTTCAAACAAGCCATATCAATTAATTTCATGCTTTGCTGTGTTGCATTTCCATGCAAGAAAATATAAGTTTTTCTATTGAAAGTACGTTTAATTAATATATATCCAATTTTTTGTAAGTTAAACTTTTAATCACAAGGTAAGAGTACAAGTTTCATGTTTGCCCATTGTATCATTATCACTGATACACTGTGTTTGTTGCACTTTTTTGCTGATATGGGCACTGTACAAAAAATAAATTTAGCATGGCCTAACTAAGCAGAAACCAAACATAACATTGTCTAACTGAGCAGAACCGAATTTAACATGGCCTAACTAAGCAGAACCAAACTTAACATGGCCTAACTGAGCAGCACCAAGCTTAACATGGCCTAACTAAGCAGAAACCAAACTTAACTTGGCCTAAATGAACTCAAACCAGACTTAACATGGCCTAAATGAACTCAAACCAAACTTAACATAGCCAAACATGTAGGGCACAGATGGATCATCAGATATAAATACCACTATGTGTTCCCTCAACAGAAAATGGCAAGAGTGAAAAAATCTTGTCCCAAGTTACACCCTGTACATGTCGAATGAATAAAATTCAAAATAATTAGCATCCATACTAATAAAATTTTACTGTATTTATGTTTACTACAAAGTACAGTGTGACCCCGCTATAGCACGCTCCGTTATAACATGAATTCAGATATAACACGGTTGTGGTGTGGCTCCCGAAATTTCATATACATGTATTTTTCTCGTACATGGAAAAAAAATTCTTTCTTATAAGTACGAAAAAAAACAAAAAATGTGTATTATCATTTTAGGGAAGAGATCGCGTATGAATAATACAAGACGATCATGGCGTGGCTCCTGAAATTTTATATGCATTTTTCTCATACACGAAAAAATAGTGTTTTCTTCTTAAAAGTACGAAAAATAACGTCTAAAAAGTTTATTCAGGAATCGCACAGGGCTTTGCCAATGTCACAAATTGCGACTTTGTTTCCTTATTGGCGGCAAAATACACCATCTGGCGATTTCTTTTTATTGGCGACGTTGTTGGCTGTTTAAACTTGAATATACAACCATTGGTTTGGAGTGGAGAAATTCAGAGGCCCCATGAAAGGAAGCCGCAAAGCTGATATAAAATGCACTGAAATTTATCTATCTATAAACAAATTCTTTGTCGATATTGACAAACCATCTTAATGGTGCATTGCTATATCTTAATCCACTTATGTTGACATCTAGCATGAGTACTGTATGTTTTGAGATATCCGCTTTTTTTCCAATTTACATTTCGGGTAGCGGAGATCAAGCATTATCTCATAATCTATCTTTCGTCGGATTTTTGGCCACTCGCTAGTAATTAATATATTTACATAGACTGACATTTGTATGTGGATGGTAAGTAAAACTCCTCTACTTTTCATTCAGAATTAAATCCTTCAGAACATTCACATTTTCTGTAGTAATCCCTGTCATCAGACCAGAACACATTTGTCGCTATTGTCGATTGACTATTTCTTTAAATTTCTGACGTATACGTGGAAGGCAGCATCACTCGACTACCACAAATATATATAAAAAAAACAAAAACAAAAAAAACAAAAAAAGCTCTCACTTGTCTATTCAATAGGCAGGGAGGAACTCTAACTACAATTGACCATATGATGGCCAATTCATTTTTTTTTTAAAAAATGTACCCAGATAAAACAGCTGAAATTTCAAAGAAAACATTACCTTTAAAGTGCCGATTGTTATGAAACGTACTAAGCAAATGGGAGAAAACATCAGTCTCAATCATGCAGTACAATTTTTTGATGTTGCCGCCACAATAAGAAATGGGCATTTGTTTGGTTCTCTAAATCTGTCCTTTAGCGGTGACTTCAATAACGCATGCACCCTTCATCAAAGACAGCCAACTACAATCTTCAGTAAAAACAATGAACCTTTCTTCAAAGGCAGTCAGTACCGAATTAAATAAAAGCAATGGAATCTGATGGATCGTTTCATTTTCCAACGTGACTGGAACACTTTTACCGTGTCGTGAAAGTTTCCTTTTTACAGGAAAAAAGTTCATGCTTACGAACTCTACCGATGGCGCTTAAAACGCAAAGTTTTACCGACTTGGGATGTACTGAAAAGTAAATGTGCTTCATCATTCGTTACGTGATTGTGCTATTTTTTGCCACTATACTGTGACAAAATTATTGAATATTTTAAATATGTGTGTGTGCATAGTTTCGATGGAATTACTTGTATTGTGGATTCAATGCATGTGACATGATTCGCGGGTGAGTACATGGTGTTGATATCTTTTCATTGCTATACATTAGACATGTATATATAAACAGTATACACGTATATGTACCAATGCCTGGTTCTCTGAATAAAGTAAAATATTATAAATACCTTCTCTGTTTTCACTATTTCTCATTTAATATGCATCGATTTAAGATGATAATTGTGCCAATGAAGCACGTATTTTTGCGCCCGCATTTATTTCCTATACCCCCCCCCCCGCACATTTTTTCAGGTACATGCATCATTTTCTTCAGCTAACTGACCTGACTGCTTATAACATGGTTCGGTCTATAACACAGTTGGGTTCTATGGCTCCCAACTACCGTGTTATAGCAGGGTTACACTGTATTGAGATGAATCTTGGAATGGATCCAACACTTCATGCCACTTTATGCATTGTTTAGGTGAATAAATATAATAGTTACGTAATCTAGTGAATTGACTATTTTTTATATTTGTACCAAATGTTGTGCATTTTGTGCTTGTTAAGAACAATGAATTTAGCCATATCCCAATCAATAGAATTAAGTATCAACAATAATATTCCTTTTTAAAATTGATTTCCACAAATTAAATATTTTTACAGCATTATAAAATATCTGTTATCTGATAAAAAAGTCTTTGAATAATAATGAAT
This sequence comes from Megalonaias nervosa, assembly GCA_016617855.1. Lineage (NCBI taxonomy): Eukaryota > Metazoa > Mollusca > Bivalvia > Unionida > Unionidae > Megalonaias > Megalonaias nervosa. Next base: position 14,387 of record JAECUM010042738.1, read on the forward strand.
TAGACATTAGTTTCATAAGAAGTTAGCAAAGATTTTTCAAAGAAAGATTTTGCAACAAATTCCTCTGAATTAATAAATAATGGAAATATGGTGCATACAAGTCTTACTTGAACTGATTTCACTACTCTGCCCCAAAATTTATTACCTTCTGGTGTGAATTCCTCTGTAACCTTTGCTTGCAGAATAGCTGCACATTTCTGCATGGTGATTCGCTGTTCTCTGGAAAGACTTGTACCCAGAAAACAAGGCAGTTGGTACTCCAATGGATCAATGGTCTGCAAGTGAAATACAAACTTTTTATTCAGTTTATGTAAATTACTATATAACTGAGGCACCATGATTCATAGCTATTTAATTATTGCATGATAAAGGTATAACAATTCCTTGTTATGTAAATTACTATATAACAGAGGTATAACAATTCATTACTATGTAAACTACTATGTAACAGAGGTATAACAATTCATTGCTATGTAAATTGCAGTATAACAGAGGTATAACAATTCATTGCAATGTAAATTACCATATAACAGAGGTATAACAATTCATTGCTATGTAAACTACTGTGTAACAGAGGTATAACAATTCATTGCTATGTAAATTGCAGTTTAACAGAAGTATAACAATTCATTGCAATGTAAACTAATGTATAATTCAGGCATAATGATTCGTCGCTATTTACAGACATCACAGTATTTAAGCTGCTATGTTCTGGTTCTGAATGTCAGGAATTAAATATTCTTATCACTTTCTGACATAAAGCTCTTTAACTTAGAAATGGTACATCTCTGAAATTAATGCACACAAATTCTGATCATACCTATATCAGCATGCCTTGAAACCTGCTTATGCAGTTTTTTCTTTTTTCTTTCTTGAGGAGCATGAATGATAACACTTTTGTCAAGTTAAGACTGAGAGTGTCTATTTTGAAGTTTTACCTCTGGGCTTACGCTGGGCACAGTTTTATCTAATTCTACTTTCAGTGCTTCTCTCATTTCTGCTGTCCTGGCAAGGTCCATGGGTGTGAAGCCTTGAAGAGTTCTGCAATGGAGAAAAGTTGCTACATAAAGAAAAGGTTATATGCTCAATGTTCTATTGATAAACTGAAAAGAGAATTCTAAATCAAAACCACTTTTTCCAACTTTTTTCTCAGATATTTTTACATACCCTTGTGCCCCCACCCCCATATCAATAGCTTCACCTCTGGGGGGAAATAGTCAGAATTTTCCCATCATTACGACTGTGATTTCAACTTTCTTGTTGGCTAAGGGTTACATAAGATTTATGACAGTTGACTGGAGGCTTTGTGAGACCCACAGCAGATGGCTGGCTGTGTGTTTATTCAGTAATTAGATAGGAGTCTGCTAGTTGCTTTAAAGGGATTAAACTGTGTGTGTCGCTACGATGGCAAGATTTCTGTGTTCACAGATACCTATGAAAAGGGGTTTGTGCAAACTGTGAAATGTCAACTAGGCATACTGGCCAATCAGATTAGAGAAATTTGAAAAACCTACCAGTAGGAGGAGCTAATGTCTGTCAGACAAGGGGACAATGAAATATCTAGCCAGTACCTGGGTAAAATTAATCGGTAGTTCCTGACCTTTTGAGAGGAGTGGAGGATATAAGAATTATAAAAAAGTATTCAGGGGGAAAAGACCACTCTGAGCAAGAGACTCATAAAAAAAAAAGAGGAACTGGACTGGGAAAGAAATAGGAAGCTTCTACAAGTAGGAAATATTGTAACGTGTCAAGGGTCAAGGCCAAATAAAAATGGAATAAATGGACAGCTCATGCCTTTTTCAGTTATTAGATCTCTCAAGAAATGGCGAGTTCACCACAATAGTTCTTATTTAGACTATAATAGCACAAAACAAAACATAGTCAACACAGTTTATTATATTACTTCCAGGCTTATATGAGTTTCCTCACAAAATGTAGTGCTCAAAATGGTGAAATAAAATATTTGCAAATATGCAGAATGATAAGTATAACAGAAGTTTGATAAAGCATGTCGAAATGACAACAATGGTATCAGTGGTAAACTGCATGTGGAAATCAGCATAAATGTTCAATTTATCATAATTTGCATAATCTCTAATTCAAATAATCCAAATTCCCAAACTAATCTTGCTTAGAAGAATAAGTTAATAGTTCTCAAAATTTGTTCATATGAAATACCTAAGAGATAATGATTTTGTGCATCCAGTCAAGGTTTCGAAACAGACCTGGGTTTGTGTTGTAGAGTACAACGGTAAATATGTTCGAGGCACAGTCTGGAACCAGCTGTTAATAGTGTTTTGTCTGTGTTGGCTGAGACACAGTTTGTCATTTTGAGTGACACAGTCTGGAACTGGATGTAAATAGTGTGTCACATGGGTTGAATATGACAATGTATGTCATTCTGTAGCAACAAAGTATCAGGCATATTATTTCGACATCTAAATGACACAACCACTACAAAATGGGTGGAAATTTGTGATCTCAAAATAATACATGTAATTGAGTAGAAAAAATTAGTTAACCCATTTTATCCCGTTTACCAATTTCAACTGCAGTGCCTGAAACCTGAGAAGCAATTCTAAATACATTGTGGTAAAACAGAGCATCATACAGCAGCAGCAGAAATTGTGATGACCTTCACCATGTTTACTAAAATGTTGTAACATTGTTATTTCTTTTTTAAAGTATACAAAACTATGTATCTCTGAAAAGGTAATAAAATTTGCAACACAGTGATATGTGTTTTATTATCATTTACAAATGTACATGCTCACAACTGTATTTTGAAATATGACTTGAAAAA
>JAECUM010042741.1:0-26980 GCA_016617855.1 Megalonaias nervosa
TATATGAGAGGCATGACAAGACAGAAGATTTATACATTCAACTGACATTGACATCAGGGTTCATTCTGCCACTCTCTACTCCCCACCCATACCCCCTCCCCCACCCTCAGGTTAAACCTCTGCATTATTGCTTGGAAACTATTGAGATCTCTGCCATGCAACCATATACATGTAAATATCTACTAGACATGAGACAAATGCCCATAAACAAGTGAGATTTGCCCTTGGGACAGTTCTTCCCCAAGAGGCTCAGACTTTGAGTTGGAGTTTAGAATTGGAAAGCTTGGGGTTGTATCTTTTACTTACATAGACAGCATTTTACAGTAAATCTCTTACTAAACTGGGACCCTCATTGAACATTTAAATTAATATAACATGAGAAAATAAGAAATAAATTTGACCAACCTTGAGGAGTATTTTCCACTTTAATATTGCTGGATATGATATATATATATATATATATATATATATATATATATATGTGCATTCAGATTTTCTCAGGAGACGGACTTTAATTTTCAAGAACAAATTTTAATGTGGGGTAGAAATACATTAATCTTTGTAGGTGCATTGTCTTTTGCATAATATCTGCAAGATTGGTGTCAGTTTTTGGTGGTCAAATGGATGGACAGACAGAAATATCTCCATTTTTTTTTTTAAAAGTATAGGGACAGTTACAAGTTTTCTAGGGTAGTTCCTTGAAATGTTAGTGTGTTTGTTTACTTAAAAACGTTATACACTGGTTAATTTTGTTTCAAAAATTGGGCAATTCACATCTTTTCTTGGCATACACATTTGTATGGATTTCAAACCATGAATATAAAGATTTCGGTATTCTCAGATCCATGAATTTAAATATTTACACAGTGTAATTTTCCCAAGATGAAGAAATCGATACCTGCAAAAATAAATCAATCCACAGTATTCACTCATGTGATAGTTCTAACCATGAGAGAAGACTTTACAAGGCTAACATGGTAGGGCAGAGGTTAGGGGAATCAGAAAAGAGTAAATTTTCATCCTATTATGATGAATAGCTGTTCATCTTTCTTTCTTTGTCTTCAGCCCAGGCAAGAGGATTTGTTTAACCAAACTTGGCAGATCATACAGTGGATGGCTGATTCTGCACAACCCCAAGTCTGATCCTGTTGGGTACAGGGTGAGCATTGTAGTTTGCTAACATCATTTGAAAGACAGGTGTCCAGATAATGATGCTTTATCAAGAAATAAAACTTTTGGACATTTTCTGAAATTGGTCTATTTTAGAAGATATAAAAATTATTAAGACTCATCATTTTTCAGGTTCTGTGAGTTTTGATGAATAGTTTGGGGATACAAATTCTATCCCTTTGATTATGTTGGGACTCCCCTTTGGAAGTTCATTCTCTCTTTCAGTATGGTCATGCCAAATAAAATGCATGGTATATGTACTTTTAGCACTAATTAAACCATCCAGTTATGTGATAACGAGACACTGGTCTTGCATAGTGATATTAGCTCATAGAAATCCACTTTTATTTCTTAGCCAGGTTTCAGCAGTTTCTTTTCATTATGAGTCTTACTGGAATCAATACACCTGTACTTAAAATAAATTTTCTGTGTGAATTTTCAATTAAAGCATGTGCAGACATTAAGTTGAAAGGATATTCACTTTTGAACTGCTTACTGTTTTACTAATTTTGTTTTATACCATAGTTCAAGCAGTAAAGAAACCAAAACTAAACACATTTGTTTGCAGGTGACTGTTGGCAAGAATGTCCATGTGAAAATTGGACAGTTGAAACACCAGGAGCACTTTTTGGACTTCATTGACATCGGTGATATTAAGGAAGGTATGTCTGCTTTGGACTGTTTGGTTCAGAATGATTGAATTTCATGCCAGCATTATTTGAATTTTGTACATTGTATTTGAATTTTTGTACATTTTATTTGAATTTTGTACATTCTATTTGCTTGGCTGTGCAATGCAGTACACTGTTAGCAGGATTTTTAAGACCACAGCCCTAGTTTATTAAAAATCTCAAAATTTCTTCCTCAAAATGAAAATTGGAAATATCTTTCTATTTCAAATATTTTTTGCTGAACCTTCAGCATGCATCAGGGATTAAACTACAGTCATGAAATCTTAAATTTTTCTTGATGGGGCTTTTACTTTATCCTGAGGAAGTTTTAAGGATATCTTCAGCATTTTTTCAAGATTTAAAAGTTTTTCTGGTACTAAATTTTATAACTTAAAAATAATTTTGCATCCTTTCAACCTGTGATAAAAATGTTGATATTGTCTGAAGCATCATATGCAAGATACTGAGAATTTTAGTGCCAATCAATGCCAAATCTGCTATTTTCATAATTCACTAGCCGCTCAAGTCCATGCTATTTTTGTTTACTTCTGCTTTCACATTACACACATTGATATATGCTGCTTGCTGTTGGTACACATTGAATGTGGGTAAGCACCTTATAGTAGACTGGTGACTGCTAGATGTGTGTGTTGAAAAGTAACTTCAATAGCAGTTACATTGTTATTAAATTGCTTTCATTCTTTATGGACGAAAGTAAACATTGTCCCAGTCTGATGCCTTATTCACTTCTCTCCTTCAAAATATCTTTCTTATTTTCCTCAGACTTCATCAATTAACATGTGTGTCAGGGTGCTTATAGATTTTCACTCTTTCAAGTGTCTTATGCCATTTTTTCCTTCAGTCATTTCTTAGTTGTAAGTGACTTTTTCTCCCCAGTCTTTGCGTAATTTTTAGATTTATCTATGTCCACGTTTTATCATTTTGACAGGTTTTTTTGTGCACCCACTAGTTAGGTCATGTTGCCATAATGTATCCCATCATTGGTAATGGTGTTAGGGTAGGTATGTTTCCAGTTATTTATACATTATTGTATTTTTTTATAATCTTTCAGCATGCCACAAGAAGCTGGTGAAAGAAGCCATGTTGCATAGTGATCTTCAGTTCGCTTATTAATGGGGTCTAGATTGTCAGATGAGCCAGACTTCCTAGATAAGGATTCCCTAGATAGGGACTCCTAGAGACAGTCTATATCACTGACTATTAACTGACATGTAACCAAGCACCAGGCACTGGGCAATGGGTTGAGATCTGAAGTCTCTGGACATTATCATCCTCTCCAGTTTGTAAATGCTTTTAGGGTCTCATAATTATTTTTGAGCTTCTGCTTCATCCCCACTCAGCTGTGATAATGGCATATAACAGAAGTTACCAGAAGGTAGTAGGGCAGTGGAGACAGGAATGTCAATGGGAACCTGGACCTGTATCCCCAGCAAATTGCTGGAAGCTATGACTCTTAAAGATCAAACCCTTGTTACCATAGCTTCACATGCCAATCACTTTGCAGTGACCTCATTCACTTTTGAGGAAGTAGTCTTTGTCAGTAACTGCCTTGCAACAACTTTTGGAGGCTGTTAAGACAGCATGACACCCACTGTTGATGACACTTAAAGCATAACTTCTCCACTTGCATAGGGATGCCACCTTAGATTCTAAAAACATTTTGCTGGAACACAACATGGAGATATTGAGGGTGACCCATCTCGATGTAGAGTTATTTTTTGGTGGAATAATCCTTACAGTGGCTTCCCAAAGTCTCAGGAATCAACAACCATGAAGGTTTGCTGTGGTTCCAGGCGTGGTTAAACACTCTGAGAAGTATTCCCAGCCAGAGAGTTCTGTCGGTCCCCCACCAAAATATTTTAAGCAAGAGTTCCAGCAGAATTTTAAAACCCACTTTAAAACTTCTCACCTTTGATTTATTAAATAAATTTTTTAAATAGTATTTGTTGTCCAAAGACACATCATCTTGTCAAAATTGTGCATTACATATATACACATTTGCACAAATGTAATTGTAGGACTCATGGAAGATTGGTTGGTTGACCAAATGAGCTTCTTCATTAAAGTCATTATTAATATTATAATTATTATTATTATTATTATTATTATTATTATTATTTGTGAACAGAAGTAATTTAGAAAGGATTCAAGGTGTTAATTGAGTATGCATGTGTTACTAAAGAGCCTAATCAGCATAAAACAAAAAACTTTACTTTGAATCTCTCCAAAAGGCATGTTTTGCTTTGGTACTTCATTGTTGAAATGGAATAGAGTGTATACTATGTATTATCAAAAGTAATTTGGACAGGAGATGTTAATTTGATAATGGTTGGATTATTCAAAACTCCAAGTGGCACAAAACTGGGTGACTTTGGTATTTAAAGTTTATCAAGATGTCTAAGCGTGTCGATGTCAAAACACCAAAATCCAAGCAAATGAAATATCACAAAATCCAGTGATATCAGAAATGGAAATTTTATTGGTTGCAATCGTGTTCAAAGGGACATACTGGAAATATGCTATTCCTGTAAAGCCAGTTTTAAAATCTGTTATAGTGGCAAAAATGACATCATGAGTCATGCATAATCCTGATCTAATAAAAGCATATTAACAGTGACAACAAATACACCATAACTGAAATCCATGTTCATGGGATCCACATCAAATGTGGATGAAATTAGAAGTGCCAAAACAGTATTTGCCAACTTTATAGCTTAAGATAATCTGTCATGAATAACCATCTGCAGAATTCAACCAGTAATCATGATTTTTAGGCACAGTATGCACTTGATGCTGCTATGAACAATTGCATCACAAAAACTTATATAAACCACGGACCTTGATTTAATCCTCAGTACACATGAATGTTTGGATGGATTTTTTTAAACGTAGCTTTAACAATTTTTCAGCCATATCGCTACAATATCTGCAGTGTGGCAGTTTGTAGTGATGTCTAGCACTGGGGCATCATACCACTGACATGTAGCATCATGTCCCACCCAGTCACATTATCTTAACACCAGGCTGATCAGTCCTAACACTAACCTCTTAATGTTGAACTCCTAGCAAGGCAGCTGTTAGTACCATTTTTAGAAGTCTTTTGTATAACTCCGTCGGGGTCCAAACCAATGACCTCCCGCATCAGAGGCGAATGCTCTAACCACTAGGCCACCAGAGCTGTGAAACACATGAATGTAAAGTGGACTAAAGTACATGTCATTAACTGCCATTGTAATCCATCCTGCCACATAGTAAAATCCACCAGAAATTAGCAACTACATGGTGTTTCCCTATTTAACCCAGTTCAGTCACGTGATCACTGGATATATTACCATAAATATACTACACTGGAACCAGAATGTGAAAAATGGAAAACTTTAAGTTTTCATTGCATATGCAAGAGATTTCACTGAGTGATGTGAGACAAACTCCCAAAACGAGGGAGAAACCCCTCTTCCCATGTGGGAGGTTCATGTGTATGCTCATTTACATGGGAATTGATTTCCTCACAAGTCAAGTGACATTTCATGATCTAATACCTCTATAAGTGGCCTTTATGGTTTCTGGTGCTATTAAACAAGGCCTCTTATGGACCCCAGTTCAACTCAGATTCCATTAGGATTGAAATTAAATCGCCACATTAGTTGGTGGCTAAATTAGGACATGTGTCTTCAGACATGCCCAGAGACTCACTCTTTCTGCATACTAACACCTCAGATATGGTCTAGGTTGTTCACGTAGAGTCCAAGGGGGGCAGTCCTTTAGGGTCTATGGTCATGGAACAAATCTTTTCTTCATATCAACAATCAAGAATGTTAGTCAATCTTTTTAGAGCCATACAATGCCACTGTACTACGATTGTCACACACAACATGTTAATTGTTTCATACCTTCTCAAATGGATTCCAGTGGATGGGATCACTCCCAAACAGACACATTCTAGGTTAGAGAAATATCGTGAAATACAGCCAGCGCATACAAGAATGATTGGCCTTTACTGAATCGTCTCTGTGAAAGTTTTTCATCCATGGGAGAGACTAGTGGTAGACATGTTTGTAGTGAGGCTGAAAAACAATCTACCACTATATGTGTCTGTTTCCAGTCCAGAATGCATGGGCAGTGAATGCCTTCAAACTGAAGTATGAACAGTATGCCTATGCTTTCCCATCTTTCCAAATAGTCCCTCAAATTCTTCATTGAGTCAAGACTTCTTTACACCAGCATATCCAGATGGGATCTTGTGGCTTCAGTGAGTGTGGCTCTTTAATCTCCTTTACCTTTCGGTTGACACCCCTGATCCCCACTCACCAATGAGGTATCTACAGTCCCAGGACAGAGGGTCCCTTCTGCTCAAAAATACACAGATTTTCCTCCTTCATGCCTGGTTCATATCAAATTATCTATCCACCAAGATTTTGAGCAGGGTTGTAGACTGCATTGCCCAGGTTAGACAACAATTGACCTCATATATTTATGATGCCAGGTGGAGAGTATTCTGTAATTGGTGCATTTGCCAATAAATTGATCCAGTCGGCACCTTTTTGGCTACAGTTGCTGATTTTCTTCTCTTTCTTCAGAGGAAAATACTGCTCAGTGTCCACCATTAGGGGCTATTTAGCAGCCATCTTTTACATGATCCTTAAATTCTCCATAGGTTCCAAAAAAGGCATACCTGCCACATTACCAGACAGTGTTTTTTGGGGGGGGGGGGGACACTCAAGGGGGGCCAGTACATGTGACTTAAAAAAGCAATGTTGTCCAATTCAGGATAAGCTATCTTTTCATATAGAAAATGATTGGAAATTCAAATCTGAAGACATATAATTAATTTGTCAGGTTTTGTTTTTTCATAGCATTTCACTCACAAAGAAAGAAATATTTGGTAGATTTATCATTGTCAGATATCAATGCCATACACATGTGCAAACAATCACATCATCACAACCACACTGACAGTAAAGGCAACTATACGTCAAGTTTCTGTCTTTAAAATCCATTGGATGGCAAAATATATGCTTCATTGAATGCAGTCTTTGCTGCTGTCAGTAGTTCACTAGGTAGTTTGAAAGTAATGCAGGTATCATTAGTGTTCATCTCTGCACTCACTAGAGACTGGATGGTACTGTTGTCCAAACTTTACTGCTGAATTCTCTGAGCAAATCCTGGTCAGAACAGAGTTGTTCACATAATGACCATAATGTTAGCATTGTCAAAACTGTATCCGATGCAGTTTATTGATGAGATATGCTTGTCTCTATAGAAAAAAGAATATATATCACATTTAGGACTGACCATTTCATTTCAGGGGAGAACATCAAGTTTAATGGGGTCATTACAGGTAATACAGTAGTAATAAATGCCTCTGTCCAGTGCAGGTGTTGGCGCTTTATCAACACAAATCAACTGTACAAACACAAGCCTATGCTTATTTTTGTCTTTCAATGTATCTATTTCATGACTAAAATCATCCTAAAAAGCATGAGTCAATTAATAATTAGTACTTTTTTTAAATTAAGATAACGAATAATAATAAAGATAATTTTCAATTCAGCATGTTGAATATGCTAAATACAGATCATGGTGCTCCTATTTCAGTGGATGTTGTATACTTCATGTTGATATGATGTTTGCAGTGTGTGTAAAGAATTAAATGTTTTCCTTGCTGCTGGGCCTGCAGTAGAACATCCTACCAAATAGATGATTTGTTCACTTTGACAACTAGTCATGAGACCATCAGCCTTATTCCAGTCTGATAAAGTTGGTAGTGTAATAATAATAGGGGATGTTTTATTGCTATTGTTGCTTTTAGGAGTAAAATTAGTTTTAATTATGTAATACTTTCCCTTTATTATTACCAGATTCCCTCTGTTCCCTTCCAGCACTGATATCCTTTCAGTCTCTGTCAAAGTTAGAATGATCATATTCCAAATATTGGAAGTGACTAAGGCATCAAGGTGGGACTATGATTATTTTTGTTATTGACCTCATGTTACTAATGGGAGGAGTGAATTCACCTTCGATAAGGGACTAGTACCTGTAGTGTAATAATAACAGATAATATATTACATAATTAAAATTAATTTTACACCCTGCAGACAACATATTTTTGTAAGATTGTTTAACACCTATGGATGGTTTGCACTTTGGGTATTAAAGAAGCAACTTTGGGGTCAAAGTTCAAGGTCACTAACTGAAAGCAGAAAGGGTTTCTGCACAGTAATTGGTTCTGTATCACACACCTATACCAAACTCTATGGATTGTTTGCAGTGAGTGTAAGGGAGAAATCTATCAATTTGAGGGTCATAGAGTCAAAGGTTACTGTGACTGAAAGCACAAAAATTGTTTCTACACAAAAATTTCATCTGTCAAACATGTACCTTCTCCAGTGTTTTGTGGATGACTTACACAGTGGGTGAAAAAGAAGCCTTAAAAGTCTGGGCTAAATGATTATGGTCACATTGACCTGAAAATGAAAAATTATTTTTGTATAACAATTTTAGTTCCAAACCATGTACTTTGTGAAGGAAGGACATGCAGTTAAGGTATGACAGAGGCCTATTCATTTGGGGTCAGAAATAATGGTCATTGTGGTTTGAATTAAGAAAGTTTTGCAGAATAACATTTGTTCTAGAAGAAGTTCTTTGAAGCTTCATTGTGGCCATTACGTGCAAAAAAATCAAACATTCCAAATCTTCTGAAATTTACAGAATCTTGAAAAATATTGGTCCAAAACATTGGTGGGTTCCATTAAAACCAGATAACATTGACGTTTCATCACAGTATTAGCCATATAATTTCCTCTTTGAACTGAGAAACCCTGCCATGTCTTCAGCCCCAGTTCACACTTAAAATTATACCTGCACCCCAGCTGATCACCAACATTCACCCGAGACTTATTTTTATCTAATGAACACTTTTTCTTCACAGATCCACTTAAAAAAAGAAGACCTGCCTCTCTTCATTTCCTCTTGAATCAAATTAATGTGCCATGTGCAAATGTTGTTGTTATTAGATTAATCACTAATAAATTTGTTGACTATCACATCACTACTTTTGGAGCACTCCCAGAAAGGAATTGATTTATGAGTGACTTCATTAAATGAATCAAGGGGTGGCACCTCTTAATTCTAAACTGAATATTTTTAATGCTGTTTTACCTAACATCTTGATTTTTTCAAAGAATGATTTATGTTAGTTAGCTTTTTTAAGGTTTATCCCAGCTCTTCCTACACCAGTTATACCGGCTGCCATGTTTACCCTATCTTGTGCTGAAAAATGGCATTAAGCCCAATAACAAAGCCTTCTGAAACAGAGAACCAATCTGTAAATTCTGTGTTAAACTCACACTCTCTAGGAGCTGATACAGGTTATTAATTCAATTTTTGCATGTTTTAATTCCATTTTCAGCTGAGCAGATTCATGAAGCCATTGTGGAGTGGATTTCTCTCGACTTGGGCCGAGAATACAAAAGCGAGGATTTGGAAAATGCCCTGAATGTAATGCATGGGAAATTTAGGCATATGTAAGTTTTGAAAAAATTCTTTTCCCAAACATGATATCTTCAGGACAGGTAGAGACTAGCCATTGGGTTCAGATATGCACTCATATTTAATCAGCAGTGTGTTGCTGTAAGATGCAAACGTTATCAATACTCTTGTAGATGAGAATAATACTGCTGCTTTCTTATTGTCTTAGAAATTTCTTCTCTCAAAAGCATTACCTGTATATGGTAAAACTTTGATAGCAAGAATGAAAGTCTCATTTATTGGTAACATGTCTCCAGCACTGGACTGCAAATCTCCTGCGTTAGAAACAAGAGTCTTCTTCATTGGCCCTCCAAGGTTATCAGTACACTGTGATCCACTTTTCAAGATCTGTTCTAAGTAACTCTGAAATCATGCCACAGCTGTTAAGTTCTTTATTGATACTTCTGTTTACATCAAAATGACATTGTTAGTGCATCTTCAGATGAAAATGAGTTGTGCACCAAAACTAGGTCACTCTGACGTTCTTTCCAGAATCTATTTCAGAATTGCTTGAAAATCATAATAATGTTCTAATTCTCATATTTTTTTCATCAATGGCACTCAGACATGCATCTTGACATGTTAGTGTGTTGCATGCCAAAAGTGGGTTAATGTGATTTACTTTCCAAGATCTTTGAGAATTATTTTAAAGGTACTTTTTATGTCATAGAAGCTGAGGTATTTGGTGAGCTCCTGATCACTTCAAACTTTAGTTTCTTTTTTAAATTAACTTCCATTATTATATCACTATTCTTGAAGAAAAGGTGCATGCCATTAAGGATCATATAAGAGATGGCTGCTAAATAGCCCCTAATGGTGGACACTGAGCAGTCTTTTCCTCTGAAGAAAGAGAAGAAAATCAGCAACTGCAGCCAAAAAGGTGTGTCGACTGGATCAATGTATTGGCAAATGCATCAGTTACAGAATACTCTCCACCTGGCATCATAACATTTGAGGTCAATTGTTGTCTGACCTGGGCAATGCAGTCTGCAACCCTGCTCAAAATCTGATCTTGGTGGATAGATAATTTGATATGAACCAGGCATAATAAAATCCTCATTACCATGTCAAGGTACAAATTCAGGAGATTTATGTTTCAAGTGGAGGAGATTTGCTTATCCAGTGCAGGAGATTTGCAGTCAATGCAGGATATTTTTTATTGACTTATCGACAAATCTCCAGTACAGCTTATTCATCTAAATTTAAATCATGGCCTGTTATGTATCATTTATCCGTTCTCCATTCATTGTCTTTTCATTAACACAAATTTGTTATCTTGAAAATCTTACATCATCTCATCCTGAATGAATGGTTGTGTTGACAGTGGGTTTTTATTTGAAGATATCTTCTTATGTCTAGTTGGTGCAAAATGAAGATGCTGCCAAATCTGACTACGTAGCTACCATGATGTTATCTACTTTGCCTGATTGGACAGTTTTATCAACTTGGGGTTGTCTCTTAAAAACATCATATGATATCTAATTGGTACTAATTGAAAATGGTAATGATCGGATATCTAACATGGCTGCCATGCTATCCATCTTAAAAATATTGTGATGACTATTTCCTCTAAACAGATGGTTATATCGACTTTCACTTAAAGACTTCTATGATCTGTTGTTGATCCTAAGCAAAAATGGTACTGATCAGGCAACCAGACTCTCATATTTTGTTGCTGCTACTCCTAAATGGATGGTCACATCAGCATGGGCTTTACATCAAAAGACTTTCTGTGACATCCAGCCATCTCAAATGAATCTGGTGCTGATTTGACCTCCAGTGTAGCTGACATGGTTGCCAATTAAAATTCTTGTTATAGCTACTTTTCCTGAACAGGTTGTTGTAGTGACAGGTTTTTCATTAAATATTTTTCAATGTGTAGTTAGTTATAATTGAAAATGGTGCCATTTAGACTGCCAGTATGGTTACCATTGTAGCCATTCTTGAAAATCTTGTTATTGCTACTTCTACTGAAGTCCTTTAGACATGGAGCTTTCACTGCTAGAATTCTTCCCAAATGCAGTGAATGATATTGCAATGTTAATACTAAGTGAACAAATATTTTTGAGAAAGGCTAGGTGTATGGACAAAGTTTCAAACACTATGGCCTCATTATATCTCAGTTTACTATATCTCAGTTAACTATTTCATGCTAGAAAAAAAGGCAACACTCCCAGTTTAAGATCAGTTTAAGCTAACCACCTTTCCATCGCAAAACCAAATAAAAACTATTTAAGGAAAGTTTTTAATATTCAGGATCACTAATTTGGAACAGAATTCCAAAGAAAATTAGAGAAAATACAAATATAAATGCATCTAATTATAATCTAATTCAATGTATGAAAAGCAGAAACTGTTCAGTTTGACAAATACATTACAACTTGTAGTATGAATTCACTAACCTTCCAGTTTGTTGTCTACTTTTGAACTATATATACACAATGTGCCTAGATGGAGCATATTCATTTTTCTATCTATTATTTCCATATATAAATATAGCTTATTTTCAATGCTCTGTGTGTGTGTGTGTGTGTGTGTGTGTACTATGAAACATGCATGCTTGTTGCATCTTTTTGTATTCAATCCTGTTTGTTTCAATGATCTTGTAGGTATGATCATTTGGTTAGTTACTGACCAAATTAAAAGTAGAATTATGCTGTTAATGGAATCTGTTTTCTTCATTGTTTATGACACGTTCCTTATAACTTTATAAAATTGTTACAAAGACCCATATGAACACAGTCTCCTAAAAGCAATAGAAAAATTCTAACTAAATATTGTGACTTTTAAACTCCTGATTATCAGGCCAAAAGAGTTATTTATTTTCTTGTTTCTCAAACTTCAGACTAAATGTTGGACTTGTCGATGCTTCAAGAGGTGACACTGAACACTTGATACGTGTGAGTGATGGCACACCAGAGCAGAAGGTATTGTGCTATGCTGCTTCCTTTATTTGCATGAGACTTCAACTGTTTAATGTATCTTATGATGAATACTATACCGTATAAACTAATTTATAAGTTGAGTCAAACTACAAACAACAAAGATCCAGGTCTGCCATAGCAGATCAGGATCTATATTGTTTGTTATACTGATTACTCGTAACAGACTGCACAGACCCAGATCTGTGCAGTCTGCAGTTGTCTTATCTTATAAGCGAGTATATACAGTATATAATGGTTCACAAGTCACATCCAACAACAAATAACATAGACTCTGATATGCTGGCACAATATGAATGGAAGATGAAGGTCTGTATTGTTTGCATTTGGATCCCATTTATAAGTAAGTACATACCATAAATGTTATGCACCAAAGGCATGGTCACTTTGACTTAGTTTCCAGGTTATATAATATAGTTTTATTAAATTGTATCCAGACTCTATTGCAACACCATTTAATTCAGTTACTACTAAATTTATATTCGGCTGAATGTTGTAAAGATTGTGTGTCATGCATTGAAACTTAATAATTGTGTCCAGTCTCCCAGGATGTCTTCACATATTATTGAGGTGAGCTTGCATCTAATTGGCTGAGGTTCTTACCACTTGAAAGACAGCACTTGTGACCCAATTATGATGAAACTTTGCAGATATACAAATATCAAGATGTGCAATGATTTTTGCTATGAGCAAGATCTATCCATTTTATAAGATGACCGCATCTGATTGACTTAGCTTGTTTCCACTCTAGAAACTCTTTTATTTATAGAATTTTGATCAAACTTGGTAAATAGTCTGATATAATCAAGATCTCATATGAGTACTGTTATGATCAAGATCCTGCATACTAATTAGGTGATCAAATATCTGATTGGATGAACTTGTCAGTACTCTAGTGATTATTTCTGGTCAGATTTTGATGACAATGAATACTGTTATATCTTCATGTTAGGTGAATTTGATTATGAGCTTGAACTATGCAGATTTTTAAGGTAATCTTGTATCTGATTGGCTGAGCATGTTACCACCCTTGAGACCAAATTTTGATACTATCTAGCTCAGACTAAATAAGCTTATATCATCATGGTCTTAGACGGGTTCTATAATAGCAGTGCTCTGCATAGATAAATAATAAATGGTCAACTTTTAAAGTCAGCTTAATACAATGATCAACTGTTAAAGTCAGCTTAGTGAAATGGTCAACTATTAAAGTCAGTTTAATGAAATGGTCAAGTGTTAAAGTTATCTTTATGAAATGGTCAGCTTTTAAAGTCAGCTTGATGAAATGGTCAGTTGTTAAGCTTTGTAAATCAAGCAAGTAATATCAGGCCCACTTGAGTCTTTTTTTTTTGTCTTTCTTTCAGAATGGCAGGTTTGTCATTTTAAAACATATAAGCCTTATGCCCTCTCAGGTGGGATTTGCCTAGCCTTTCCTGCCCACAGATTATATCCCCTCAAATGGGATTTCCCTATCCTTTCCTGCCCATAGATTATGACCCCTCAGATCAGATTTCTCCATTCTTTCCTGTCCTCAGGTTATGACCCTTTGAATGGGATTTCCCTATCCAACCCTAATACATATAATAGACTACTTTTTGTCATAAAATGAGTCAGTTGATCAGGGCTTTCACTTTTGTCCTACCTCTTGTTTGTGGCAGGCCCCTATTCTGGAAACTTTCTGAGCAGGAAAATCAATTTAAGAGTTTGGAAATTGTGACATTCTGTAACTTAAGTTTTAAAATCAAAACCATAAAAGTTTCAGGATCTTGTTCTCTTTGACATTCTTGCTGGCTCAAAGAATTTTTTTTAAGCGGATGTACTCTAAGTATAATTATCTAATATAGGACTTTGAGCTTGACCTCTAGTGCTGTGCTCAAAATATTTAAAGAATATGGAGCCAGGACTGGAAATTATTCTTAGGAATATGGGGCCAGGGCTGGAAATCATTCTCAAGAATATGGGGCCAGGACTGGAAAGATGTTTCTATTTGAGATTTGTTTGGACATATTGCAAATGAAAATTCAATTGTGAAAATTCATTTTCAAATGCACACTCCCAAGTTTTATGATCTCCAGGCCTGGCCTGCTGACAAAGTATAAGATGGCAGCAGAATTTGGTGTATGCTGATCAGATTTGGATATGTTTGTAGGTTATCCACAGATTAATGCAGTATCTTTTTATAATGATATTGTCCTTGCTTTTCAGGGAATGCTTTGTATGCAGATCTTCCAAAATGACCGCCTGTTGGATGAGTACTGGCTCAGAATGGGAAAATACCATGTGGCAGTGGAATCCACATCAAAAACAGCAGAGTTTATCCTGAAATATCCAAAATGTCCAGTACTGTCATTTACCATCACTTCTATAGAACTTAAATATATTTCATGTTGCCACTAATGTAAAAATTCAGTATGAGGACAGGTTGATAGGTCTGTATAATGATAGGTCCTTATAATAAAATTAATAATTAATATTAATAATAGTAATAGTAATAATAATAACAAAAATAAAAATAATAGTAATAATAGAAAATGTAGTCCAATCCAAAGTCAACATCTTATGCTGCCTAATGATGATAAAAGAACTATTGAAGTACTTTCCTTTATAAACCTGACCCATGTTTAATATGTCAGCTTAAAAATAGAGCATCAAGATATGAATAAGTTGACTGGTTTTCTTGCATATCTTTACCATACCAGTGTTAGTTTCTGACAGAAGTCTGTGATAATCTGAGCCCAGTGTTAGAGATAAAATTGAATCCATACTTAATTGTCAGATTTCTAGATAAAATTTTAATGAGTTGGGTATTTCACTCCCAGATTTGGAATTAAGCCTCTCCCTTCTCTCTCTTGATAACTCTTGCATGGCTGGGTCCAAAAACATAGACTTAAAAAGAATGTTGTTGTTGTGGGGCTTAACACCATTTTTCAGCACATGATAGGCTATACATGGTGGCCAGTATTAATGGTGGAGGAAGAAACCGGGAAATCCGTGGAAAGAACCACCGACCCACGAGAAGCTGCTGGCAAGCTTTCTCACATATCCACATTTGCCGAATCTTAGACTCGAACTCACGCAGACAGAGGTGAGATGGCAGTGATCCGTAATGGAGAGTGCTTTAGACCACTTGGCCACTCGGGGCCCCCTTAAAAAGAATGAAGGGATGCCATCCCCACTGGACATAAAGAAAATGGGAGGGTGGAGTAACAAGGCTGTTAATGGCTGAATACTTGGTTTATAGTTATATTTGGAATAATTGTATATAAAGTTCCTTTTCAAATGAAGTTGTTTGCTCTTTTATTTAATTTAAACTTCATTTTCAAGATACCCAATCTCTGAAAGATCATTAACAATACTACTCCAGGAGGTTTCAAGAACCATCACATATATGCAAAAACATCATGTATTATGTCACTGCTTTTTGTTGTTATTGATTCACAGCAAACCAAGATCCCTTTTTTAAAAAGCTAAGGACATTTATTTTGTGAAACAAACATCAGTGTTGAAATTTGATTTTTTTAAAAACATTGTTCTGTTTGTAAACTATTGATGCTGATTTTCATGGCAAATAATAATGAAATTTCTCATCCTTGAGGAAATCACTGAGTGCTGATTCACAAATTTTAAGTTCACTACTAACTCACATCTAACTATGATGACAACGAACTGGAGAATTTTTATAACAACTGCAAGATGTCATTGACAACTCACCCAAGAAGGACATTCTGTTTGTACAAGGAGACTGGAATGCAAAGGTGGGAGTTGATTCACAGACAAAATGGCGAAGCACCTGTGGACCCTTCTGCAATGCAGAAACAAATGAATGAGGTCTCAGGCTCTTGGAATTTGCTGCCTACAACAATCTTGTGCTAGCCAACACATTTGGCCCTCATAAAGCATCTAGAAGATGGACATGGCACAGTCCAGATGGACAACATCACAACCAGATTGACTACATCTTGGTGAAAAAACGATTCTGCACAGGACTGAATATTGCCAGAACATGAAGCTTTCCAGGAGTGATATTGGAAGTGATCATGATTTATTAATGATAATGTTTCGCCTCCACCTGAAAATGATCAAAAAGCCTAACCAACCAAGAATCAGATTTTCCTTGAAAAATTGAAAGATCCAAAAGTCGCAGAAACCTTCCAAGCAATGATAGGTGGTAAATTTGCACCTTTGATAACCCTGGACAGCCAAGACACGCACCTCGAATCCTTAACAACCATGTTCAACACAGCTGTGACTAGCACAGCTAGCGAGATCATTGGCAAATATCGTCGAACAAAGAAACATTGGATGACAACAGATGTCCTTGAACTATGCGACAAAAGAAGAGAACTGATAAAGGGGAAAAGAGATCATGAAGGAGCTAGAAAATATAGAGAGATAAACAATATGATCAGGAAAAGCATGAAAAAGGCAAAGGAATCCTGGATAAAAAGACAATGCTGCAAAATCGAAGACAGTCTGAGTAGAAATGACAGCAAAATTGCATATCAGCTGGTGAAAGATCTCACAACCCATAAACAAGGGAAAACTACCACCATCCAAGACAAATCAGGAAAATGCCTCTCAGTAGATCAAGAGATCCTCAAGCAATGGACAGAATACTGCTCAGAATTGTACAATCATAAGACCCCAGGAGATCCAGCAGAACTAAATTGCCCTCAGGCAGAAGAAATTGATGACAACCCCATTCTTTGTGGAGAAGTAGAAATTGCAGTTAGGTCACTAAAGAAAGGAAAGTCAGCTGGCATTGACAATGTACCAGCAGAGCTCAATCAAGCAGGAGGAGAAGAGATAATCACAGTCCTAACAACAATCTGCAACAAGATACGGCAGGCAGGAGAATGGCCCACCACATGGACTCAATCCTTAGTCATCTTGCTCCCCAAGAAAGGAAACCTAGAGCTATGCCAAAACTACAGAACCATCAGTTTGATCAGTCACCCGAGCAAAGTCATACTAATGATAATTCTCAACAGACTAAAGCCTCAAGCAGAGAGAATTATTAATGAAGAACAGGCAGGCTTCCGAGCAGGAAGGAGCACCACAGAACAAATCTTCAATCTCAGACTCCTCTGCGAGAAATACCTTCAGCATCAGCAGAATCTTTACCACATCTTTATAGGTTTCAAAAAGGCCTTTGATAGGGTATGGCATGCGACCTTATGGGCAACTGTGAGGAAGTACAACATCAGCTCAGACCTGGTGCAGGTTGTTGAGCACCTCTATGACAAAGCCACCAGTACTGTTCTCATCAATGGCAGCAGAGGAGATTGGTTTCAAACAACAGTTGGAGTCAGACAGGGATGTATACTGTCACCTACACTCTTCAACATTTTCCTGAAAAGGATCATGGAGGATGCCTTGCATGACCACAAGGGCACTGTCAGCATTGGAGGAAGAACAATGACCAACCTTTGCTTCACAGATGATATTGATGGTTTAGCAGGAGATGAAAAAGAACTGGCTGACTTGGTTGAGTGCCTCGACACAACCTCCACAGTATATGGTATGGAGATTAGCGCCGAGAAAAACAAACTGATGACAAACAACACCAATGGCATCAGTGCAGAAATAAGGGTCAGTGGACAGAAGCTGGAAAGAGTCACAAGCTTCAAGTACTTGGGATCAATTATCACAGTTGAGGGCTCCAAACCAGAACTACTTTGCAGGATTGACCAGACAACAGCAGCAATAACAAGGTTGAGACCAATATGGAAAGATACCAACATTGCTTTTGGTTCCAAAATAAGGCTGATGTGCTCGATTGTCATATCCATCTTTATGTATGCTTGTGAAACATGGACGCCGCTCACATCAGATCTACAAAGAAGGATTCAAACCTTCGACATGAAATGCTACCACAAGATCTTGGGCATCTCATACATTGACCATGTAACCAACAAAGAAGTCCTTAACAGGATCCAATGAGCCATTGGATCCTATGAAGACCTCTTAACCACTGTAAAAATGTGCAAACTGAAGTGGTACGGTCATGTCTCAAGATCATCTGGACTGGCAAAAACAATCTTGCAAGGTACAGTATGAGGGTGCAGAAGAAGAGGCAGACAGAAAAAGAGGTGGGAAGACAACATTAAGGAATGGACAGGCATGGGATTTGGAGATTCCCAAAGGGCAGTAGAGAACAGGGAAAGACGGAGAGAATTGGTTATAAAGTCAACTGTGATGCCCCAACAACCTCTTTAGTTAAGGGATTGATGATGATGATGATGACCAACTCTAGAACTTGCTTCTCCATAACAAAATGCATCTGTGAAACAAACTTGTTATTCACCAAGTACTCATTTTGCTTGGTTACTTCGCTATATTTAATCACGTTTGTGAATGAGAAAACTAATTCAAATTAGTATAATTATCTTACATAATAATATTTATAACATTGTTCAATTGATCAGTTAAAATGAGTTGACCTGGCACATGGCTGTGACTACTAGCTCTTTTGCATTTAGCATTTGCATGCCATTTAACGTTTTTTTAATTCTATCCCCTTTATTTGATTTGGTACTAAAGACACAGTTAACGTGGTAATACAATGCTGGTCAGCTTTTAAGTGAGTGTAACAATGCAACAGATACTTCCACAAGATGGAGATCAAAACGCATCAGCACCTAATTAAGTTGGCACAGAAATGTTGGTGAACATAGCTGTGATGTTAGATTTACATTTTTCACATTTGGATGCAAGAAGGCATATTGCATTTATGATGATTACACTGAAACCAAATGAAAAGATAGAACTATAAAAAATATTCCAGTAGACAAAACTTATTTAATTTGTATTTATTTATTAAAGTGTTGCCACCAGTAGGTCTTAGTGACATTTTTTTGATCAAAATTTTGTTGAATATTGTTATTTTCAATACAGATCTGCCAACCCTTATGATTATTCCATCCATAAGTCTTTATGAAAATGACCCTTAAAATATGGACTTATGTAGTAAAAGCACACATTACAGAAATAGGATTGGTTGTGGTAAAATCTGGAAACTGGCTTGTCCTTGTTTCATTGAGATTGGGGTTTCATATTAGATTGAGTGGAATTGGTCCAGAAACCTCAAATGCTTCAAACCACATGTATCTTGTGATGCAAGATATATGTGTGGTCAAGCTGTTGCTTATTTTCTAAAAGAGGCATCCAAGAAGCAAATAGATTTTCAGGAAGAAAGGGACAATAAATCTCTTAAAAGTTTTAATAGTACAGCAGAATAAAATCGAATATTTAGATTCTTGGGGGAAAAGCTGGAAGGGCATCAATTACGTTTACTGCTTATCATTTGTTGATTTACGTATGTCTCATGGTTGGAAAGATGATACCCATTGCAAGAGCTCATGTGAAATTTAATTTTTTTTAAGGATTACATCAAGTTGAGATACATCAAGAAGCCATTCAGCTCTCTAGGGTTTGGAGCTGAAGTTTGTGAAACTGTACTGGAGTAATTAAGGTCCAATAAACTTTTTGGTGTTTTCTAGTGAAAAAGGGATTCATGCCTGACCTCGCTCCGCCCCCCCCCCCCATTATCAGCAGGTTCATGAGTTATCAAGGGATTGTTGTAATTGTGTTTGTAAAAAAAAACAATTCAATGGGGTATTTTCTGAACATAGTACATAATAATTTAGTATGTCACACTGGTCAGAATGGATCCTTACAAAAAATATCTTTTCATGCCTATGAGAATGTATGAAACACAATAGTGATCTACTTAGAGTGTACTCATATATGTTTTGTATTAGTTTGATGAGTATTTTTATCATGATCAGGTACAGTGAACATCTGGAACTTGTCAAAACATAGTTTATATTGATCAAAAATACACTGTGTAAAACTGACTGTGATCATGGCAAAAACAGGTTGACACTTTGTCTAGAGGGTTAAAATTAAACTTTGAATGAATGTAAGTAATTTTTGTAAAATATGTGAATCTGCTGCTTATATACAGTTTTGCATATTGTGTACAGTAAAACCTGTCATAATGGACATCATATAAGGGACACTTTCATATCAAGGACACTTGCTCATAAGGACAGCATTTAGGAATCTCTTTGTTCATTAAACATATTCAGCCAGTACATGTTGTATATGGTGAAACCTGTTGTAGCAGACACTAGAATGTTCAGTTAAACTTGTCATAGCAGGCACCTATGCATAAAGAACACCTGTTTAAAAACACATTGCCACTCTTGTATACAGTGAAACTAGCAATCATTTTCTTATAAAAGCCACATTCATATGAAGGGTGCCTTCGTATAACAGACACATGCTCACAAAGGACAGCATTTATCAAAGTCTTTTCTTCATTTAGTTTGGATATTCAGCCCTTATTTACAGGACATCTGTCAAAAAAAGGATACAAACTTGTGGTCCCATTAATGTCCTTTATAGACTGGTGTCCTTGTAAATATTTCATGAGTTATTAAGGAGATTGTGACTCACACTTTTAAAAGACATAGTTTAAAGTTATCTTGCTGAAGATTGCCAAATAACTTGACATAGATTGCCAGCTATGCAGTATTAAACATAATCTAAAATGAACTGTTGAATTATATCAGTCATAGAAGAACAAAATATCTCCAAAAATGTTGCACAGAAATTATCACCATTGTAAAATTTATTTATATTTCTATTTTCTTCTTTTTTCAGAGTTTTACCTATCCCCAGTCCTTTGCCAAAGGAATGATGCTGACTGTTTATTTGGAAAAGTTAGTTTTAGTATCTTTGTGTAGAAAAGCAACTAACAAAAGCTCTATATGAAAACAAAATACTTTTTTCATCAGTACCAAATTTTATCCTGTTCTTCTTTGTTACTGAGCCCAAAGATACATTGATGCATCCAGGCAACTTAGTCCTTGATAAAGACAATGCACTTAAACAACATGTATTGAAGATGTAATTTGCTTGCCATTAATAAGTTACTTGGAGCTCAAATCTTCCACATTAGGGTCTTTAAAATAGTTACCTAAATAGTGTATTCATATTTTTGGGCCACAGTTATACTCTAGCTTGACAAACATTATGCAAGAGTCATAAACAGTCATTTTTATTATAAACAGATTATATATTTATATTTTAGTACCTGGCATCAGACATTCTCAAGTTTTGATTGACAACAGTGAGACAGCATGCGGTTCCCCTTAACGCTGAGATACTTTACCATGAATTTCGTTACATCCCCTTGACTCCAGGATACTGTATCATGAATTTTTATTACTACCCCTTGACTTGGGGATACTTTACTATGAATTTTCATTACATCCCCTTGACTCTGGGATGCTGTACCATGAATTTTCATTACATTCCCTTGACTCTGGGATGCTCTACCATGAATTTTCATTACATCCCCTTGACTCTGGGATACTGTGCCATCAGTTTTCATTACACCATTACAGGAGGCACTATTGCCACTTACTGATGTTTTATGTCACATGATGTCATGTACTCTACTAAATCTACCATTGTCTTTTTTGAGATCTGTTCTCCTACATTGTTGTATAGCATTGCTCAGGAATTAAGCCCATCATACAACACCTTAGGCAAACAGTTCCATTGGGAGAAAACATTATTATAATAATTTTAACTTGTGTTGACATATAGTGCTTTGTTTTATAAAGATTGCCATTTGTTTGTGTATTGTGTATACCCAGCTATGAAGATCATGACCCAGATTTATAATTGAACAACATGGACCCAAATCTGTGATCAGATAGTACCTTGTTGGTTCTACTGATCATTTTAAGTGAACAGCATGGATCCAGATTTTTAATCACATAATTCATTGCTGATTCTGTTAATCCATATAAGTGAACCATGCTTGGACCCAGATCTGTCATTACATAGTGCCTTGTTTGTTCTACTAATCATTATAAGTGAACAGCATGGATCCAGTAAAATTATGGTAAGGTCCTTGCTTATTGTGCATTGTGTGTTTTTTATCACCAGTTTTTGGTTGTATGTAATCTCTTCACAGTTTTACTATTTGAAACTTCTTTTCAAAGACTAGTCAACAGTATTTCTGTAATTATAAAGCAACAAACACTGGAATGAAGTTCTTTCAAATTATTTAAATGATGCTGGTTGGCCAACAGATATTGTCACTGCTACTAAAACTTATTAAAAAAAAAAAAGTGACTTCTTTTTAGAAACAGCTGAATTGAATTCCATCCAAACTTGAGGAAAGGCTTCCTGACATAAAAGCTTTTAAAATTTAAACAAATGATACTGACCCATGAACATACATGGCCATCATTACTAGAAATAGCAAGACCCTTAAATGACTTCAAAAACTGCTTAACAGTATTTGACCAAATTTGATGGAATTCATCTTGGCATAAAGGGCTTTCAGATTGCCAGTTCCCCATCAAATGTGGCAGCCATTACGAAAAAAAACAAAACTTTAAATGATTTCTTTTCAGAAACTGCTCAACAGAAATTGACCAAATTAAACATTTCATTTTTTAATGACATTTCTCACAAATTACTTTGAATGTTTTCTATTTTGAACTTTAAAAGAATGTAATAAAACCAATATGTGTTCGTCTTGAAACACTTTTAAATTAGCTAGATTAATAAAACCCTCTGAAATTCAGTACTCAATCTGGACTGACCAGATAGTGGGCACTATATCTGCAACATTCTTGTCGTGTGTCAGATGTCTTAACCACTCAACCACTGAAGCTCCCTTTGGTGCTGATTTCATTGGTTTCCCAGTTATAAATCCAGGCAAAAAGCCAATGGGGTTGCGGATGAGTAAAGACAGACCCCAGAATCTATGCTGACTGTCAAGGATAAGGTCCCTTTTAATGCCATCTCAAAGTTATATACTTTAAGGGTGGGGCTATGAACAGTTTCTAAATTAATTAATTATAGCCAAGTTCTGGAGGGCTGTTAGGAATCCAGGTGACAATCCTGGTTGTATAACTGACTTGTCCTTTTATGCAGACAAAATGGTACAAAATATATGGTATAGGAATGAAAATAAATTTATATTGAGAGACAATGCTCCACACTTTTCTTTCCTCTCAACAGTTTCTTCATCAAATACATTACCCAATCACTCTAACATCAGGAAATTACTCTCTGTGACCTGTTAGTCCAGCCCTTCTGAAAGACACAAAACACTTCTTTATATATGTGTGTGTGTGTTTGTGTCTATATTATAGTGACAAAGGGAAGTAACACTCTAACACTTGCAGTGTAACTCCCCTCCAGGAAGGTAGCTTCCTTTTCCGAGATGTAACCAGATGCAGCATTTGCATTTGGCTGTTAACGATACCAATGCCTCTGTAGAATCCATTGCAATCTATTTTTAACGTGGACCATCCAGCATTTATATTTAGTAGTATAGTATGTCATAAAGTTGAAATAAATGGTGTGTACACATTTGCATTTTTCCTATTGATCTTATTCTTATATATATATATATATTTTACCACTATTGCCATTGTCCATATGATATTTTATTGAAAACACTAAAGTTTTCACAGGTGTAATTGTTTTTCGCTGTTAAATTTAAGCTTTTTACACACTTCTTAGGTCATCTTGGTATTGGAAGTTCACCAGTTTGAGTAATTTATATGTTTTTTTGTATGCCTTTGTTTGGTATTTTTGGTTCACTCTTTCATGACAGAGACTTAAATCAAGTGCAGTCACATTACAAGATGTGCCTGGCCTGCATAAATTGATCTTATTAATGTCTTGAAAAGACACTTAAAGGGCCAAGAAAAAATGAAACACACTCTAAATCTTTTGAACATGAAGAATTAAGCATTCATCCGAATTCGGAATCATTGATTGGTTTTCTGGGGGCCACCCCACTGACCACAAAGATACCTAAATCATTGAATTTGTGAACAATCAGCTTTCTAATCCAGTTGAAGTCATACCAGACAATTCCACTCATCCTGTATTGGAATTGAGTATGATAGGCAAACTGTAGTAAGCAGTGTCATCTAGAATGTTAAAGATTGAGTTGGACAATACTAGACCATTTTTAATTCAGTTTGGCAGCCCATGGGGGATATGTCACTATCTCTGCCCATGTGTGGAGTTTGGAATTGGGATTATCTTCCAACTTTGCCAGTTGGACAAGCCCCAAGTTATATATCACTTTCTGTATGCCATCTCATATGCTGACCAATGGTCCAGTATCTGGACAATCAGTGCATGGTTTCAGCAGTCATAAATCTTTCTTCTTAGACTGGCAATTATCATGTCACTTGACAGTTTCTACAATGTTTCTACAATGATGTTGTCCTACACCCTGCAGACTGCACTGACTGGTTGAACTGACCATATTCATTTTATTATTACATGGTGAATTAACATTACATATGGTAGCATCTAGCCTTCACAAACTACCATACTGGACTGGCATTCATCACCTGTATCATACTTCATATTGGACATGACTCTGCAGGCCCTACTAGCATAATCACCAGGTAGAACATTTTTATGCATGGTATCAATTTAGTTTGTCCTGGTCATACAGAATGCTATACCCCTTGATGTAGAGTGTTCAGGACAATGGTTTCCTGGTCAATGGTTGCTGGGGAGGGGTGATGCTGACCTGCCTGAACATTCCAACCATGAAAAGGACAAAATCTAATTTTAAGAAGGCAATTGAAAAATTTACAGAATTCTGCCACCTTACAGAAAGCCATCCTTCACCCCAATTGTCAGTAATACTTGCAAGGTCAAGACCTCAGTGGACATTGATGATGATGACAGACATATATATCATTGAGAATTTTACCACTGTCATTAGAGATTGCAATAATTACAAGGCATCTCTCTGATAAAATTCACTACTCCCATGATTTTTCAGTGAGTTATTTGCCAGCAACTTTCTCACCACACTGTTGCTTATCACATCCTTATGTTTATCATTTGGATGTATTTAGCCTATAACAAGTCACACGGGTCATGTAGGGATTCAACACCAACTATTTCAGTAATGAGTGTCATTTTTTAGAATTTGATTCTATATACCTTTAAGTGGCAAGTATTCACTTAATTTGGATTTATATACATCCATATTCCTTTGAAAGGTCATTATTTAGATGCCCTGAGAGGTGCATACAGCAAAATGTTAAAGTACATAAACACTTTTGGAAGAAATGAACCTAAAGTTGTGATCCAGTACAATCTGGACTGAATGTCACATGCTGTGATGTCACAACAAAAGCTACACATATTGGTAAACAAATTCTTACTACCCTCGATTGTGACGATTCCACTCGATGCACTCTTATTTTCACCCAAGTTTAGTACATGGCCACCATTGTAAAAGTCCATAACGATAGATAATATTTGTCTGGATGTTTCTTGGTGACAGTTAAGGTGCAGAACATTCAGTGATCAGGATTGAATAGACTTTTGTTAAAGAAAATTAGTGTTAAATTTTAAAAAACAATGTATATTTAATTTAAAATTAGTAAATGCGCATACATGACCCATGTGACTTGTACTATAGATAAGGATATTACCTCCATCAACATTACTGCTTTCCTCACTATAAAGTGAACAGACAGGTGTTTAGCACCACACATTAGTTGGTCAGGAACATTGTGTCAACTTGTAACCAATGTGACCTGGCCTCTCTGGTATTTTACCTAGCCAAGAAGGCCGGAAGTGACTGTCTGGGAATCAGTATGCCATACTTCCAAGTTTGTGAATAGGACTGCTCACCACACAATTGTAGATGCCAATACCAGCCTCATGTAACCTCAGTTAATAAGAAGAGACACAATACTATGATCTTCTTCTCTTAAACCCCACCTTGTGGTGCTCCTATCTTATGCAGGCAGGCCAGGAGAGGGATGAGAAAAGAAGGTTTCTCCTCCTCCAATCCTTCATCATGACTTGACATCCCTTCCTCCCACTGGTAACATACCAGACTCCTTCTGTTCCAGCAATCTTCAATCAGCCTATTAATGACAGATAATTGGGCCATCTAAACTGTTTTATAGTGCTCCAGATCTCATTTATCTGGCACTCTCCATTTTTATCATCCCCTTTCATGGTAGAGATCACAAGCACTCCCACAAAGAGAACTGAATGTTGTTGGGCCATTAGTATCAGCCCAGACAGTTACTATGCCCTGTCCATGAAAGCACAGCCTTACTTCTTGGCATGACCTTGCAACTTTCACTGGATTCACCCTGGAAAGTTTTACGTATATGTCAGTAGCCAGGTGTAGGGTCCCACATGGATTGCCTTCCCATGTGTATAAATGAATAATCTTTGGTTGTGCACTCATGGTAGGAAAAGTTCATTTTTTGTGTCATCATACTCCTACAGAGTGAATTAAGTAGAGGTAGGATGCTGAAGCATTTCCTCCATTACCTAATCTTTTAATGTATTTGATGGATTAAGCAAATTTTTTTGTAAATTATGTTTCTCTAAAAATACCTGCCAGATTACATTACAGTCAATCCCTCCCACCCCTCCACAAAAATATGAGCATCCTGTTACAGGGTTTGCTCAGGCTGAAACTGGTTACATATGGGATATGGGTGGCTACCTAGTGAGAACAATGGGAGTTAATCCATAAAAGTTTCTTCCCTTTGTCAGTATGCAATATAGAAGGAAATTCTTTCATGTCTCTCAGGGCTGGGTTTGGAG
>JAECUM010042742.1:0-29197 GCA_016617855.1 Megalonaias nervosa
GTGGGGTGCTGATCGTAGATAACTGGGTACTGTAACGGTATTGGTAAGTCAAGGCGTATGTCCAAACTTTGCATGTTTTTAACATTACGTTACCAATTAGAGGTTATAGAGCCTTAGCATGTTTAATTTGCATTAAAGCCAGTAGTACAATTTCCATGTTAAATTTCCCCTATGCGCCATAGTCTTCTACTAGTGTTAAATCTTTCGACATTTTTAACATTACATTTCCCCAGCAAACGTGAAAACAATGGCCGTCTAATGTTATTTTTTCCTTGTGCGCTAAGCGCGATAAACAATGGCGGCCTAAGGTTAATTGCCCATGTACCCCATGTTCCATCCTCTACTATTTGTGATGAAGCCACTACTAGTCAGATGCTGTATGGGATTGATGTTTCTAACTCGTGTGGCGAAGAATAACTTGAACTATCCATAACAGACGGTCCATAATTTATATTAGACGGTTCTTAAAAAATCAAATCTCTAAAGATTCGAAAGTTAAACCTCTGGCAATATGACTATTTCAAACTGTTTTATCATGAAAAATTGCTTCATGTTTTCCCCATTTTTTTGGTATCATTATTTTCGTTATTATCGTTATTATATTATTATTATTATTATTATTATTATTATTCTGTAGGGGTTATCTAGAGTGCATTTTGCTTTTATCGAATTGATCGCATACTCACATTGACTATGCAATATTGCATAACTTTTCACTGAAATGGATTGGTCAGCTCCCCATCCATTGAATATTTTCTAGAACTATCGTTAATTAATTACGCATTCTGCCTTCCGTTATAACTCCATTCTGGTTTGATAAAGATATTTTTAGCGAACATAGTCAATTAACATTTTTTTTGTAATTGATATTTCGATTCGAAGTAGTATATTTTTTCTTGTTGTCCTCCTCCTCTTACTCAAGTAATCTACTTCAAATTACCGAATATTATTGAATATTATGATAATTGTTTTTCATGTACAACAACATTGTCCAATGCAAAATGTAAAAAAGCAGCGATAAAACTATTCCAATAATGGATGACAGTATTTAAGAAAGTCATATTTTTAAGACATTTCTTATTTTGCGACATTATACACAATTCTTGATGTAATATGCCTAATGGTTCGATAAGCATGTCTACAGCCAGCTATTAGTGTCATTATGTACCTATGTAACACATTGCTATAATTAAAATACAGGCCAATAGTGTCATTACGTAGATATGTAACACATTGTTATAGCTAAGATACAAGCCTTTAGTGTCATTTTGTACATATGAAACACATTCTTGTAAATAAGATACAAGCCATTATTGTAATTATGTGTGTAACACATTCTTATAACTAAGATATAAGCCATTAATGTCTTTATGTACGTATGTAACACATTCTTGTAACTAAGATACACAACAAGCCTTTAGTGTCATTATGTACATATGTAACACATTCTTATAACTAAGATAAACACTCGTTTACGTGGAAAAAGAAAACATATTCCACTGGATCAAACATCTGGACCTAATTTTCGCGATTCTTTTTCCAAGTATTGTGAAGTATGAAAAGAATTTAGGGCGAGAAGGAAAAATCAAATAAATCAGGTCCTGTTTCTTTTCCGAACCTCGTGATTCATTTCACATTACAAACAATTGAGATTCCATGAAGTGTCATTGCAATCATTAAAGTGTCGTTAACTGCCAATTTGTCTTGACACAAGACCTTAAACTTCCAGCCTTGACTAATTGACAATACAAACGTTGACTACGTGAATTACCTCGGCGGTTTCAACCACTGAATTTTTTTTTTTTTAAAATTACGGAAGCGTATTGGAAATTATTCAAATTAAATAATGTAACTTCAAGTTTAAAGCATTCTTTTCTGCAATCAAAGAAAATATCTAAAGGGGGTTTCGTTTGTTACACCACTACACACGATATACCCTTAATTTGGGTTCGGGGGCGTGAGAAAAAGCACTGGCATAGTTGAGCAGGATATCACGACTCCGCTTCGAGTCCGACCCCGTTTTAGCAATGCCATAAAACTTACACTAGTAAAAGAGATAATCGAACAAAGGAGAGTAGTTAAGATACATATATATATATATATATATATATATATATATATATATATATATATATATATATATATATTATAAATTCCCTACTTTTTTAATTTTTTAATTGAACTTTTGTAAAACTGATTAGAATGTAAACGATCACGTTATACCGATCTGGAATTTTTTTTACACATTCATAATTTTATTTTTGCGGACTACTTTTGGTTCCTTGCTTCCAGGTCATTTTATGTGAAGTTTAATCTATATCAACGCCTTACACCATAATAATAACAACAAAAAGCCCCCCCCCCCCGTGATTTCCGATCAAAATTTACAAATTCCAGATTAAAATCGCCCATTAGAAGTTAAAACAATGTTATTGCACAAACCTTCCTGCACTCCAACACACCCCTTTTGCTGAAGAAGGCGCACAACAGGCTTTACAAGCCAATCGTCAGAAATTTTTATATTTCATTTCAATAACATGTTCCAGCAGCTGTTATTGAAGGTCAGTGTCATGTGACCAGCAAGGGATCGCAATAAAATGGACACGAGTTTGCATTTAAAAGATCGAAATGGGCAGAAAGCAAGAACAATTAATGCTATGACAACAGGTGACATACACAAGCAGAATATTAAAAACAGGAATAGCCTGGTTTCAACAACATCAACGATATTTTTTTTTTTATAAATTAAAAAACTGATCCCAACAAGATCCTTAGATAACTGATATTACCGGCTCTGACACTCTACTCTATATTACTACATAAAAATCGACCAATCTTGGCTAACGAATATGGGGCAATGTATTTTGTCGCAGTGAAGAGGTTAAATGAAAAAAACTTCGAGCTAACTAAAAGTGAACTCTTTCTTAATGAAATCTGCTGATGACAGATAGAAAGTAAATTGGAATTATAAGGATTAAATGAACTGTTATCGAATCACTCACAACGTTAACATAAAGTCCTTGCATTGTTTCCTAGTTTTTCTTAAAATTCACTATTATGCTATGCACACGTTTATTTTGGACTTGACCGTGTCCAAAATTACGTTCATTTTCTCCATGACCCGAATCATTGAATTTGGTTTTGTAAACAAATTGATCTCAATCTGAGGCCAGAACATTGGAAATTCCTCATAAATTGCTGTTGGTTACTACATTTTATATTATATTTTTAAACAGACCTTCTAATTATAACTAAGATTTATCTTGTAAACATCTGGAACCTTCTAAAATGAAATGTTTCATTAGGTAATAGGTTTTGTTTTAGAAAATTTTAATTGTGACCTGAGGTCAAATAGAGGACTATATTAACTTGTTTTTCCAGAAATTATTCATTCGTGATTTAAGATCTGAGCAGAATCATTTGTATTATTGTTGTGTCCAGAATTTAATTTGGGCTGGAATTTATTTACTGAAATAATTTAATTCAAGGTATTCTTCTCTTGAAATACAAAGTGCTCAAAAATAAAATTCTTGGAAATAGAGACATGCATTCATAGTGAAATTCAAATAATTATATATTATTGGATTGTATTATGTTGATTCAACAAAAGACTGTTGGCACATCACTACTGACAGGCCACCACAGGCACATCAAGCCTTCCAGCGTTGGATTTATTTCAGAATACAAATATAGCTTGCTCATAAATTTAATCTTTAGGACTTGTGTTGGAAATTCTAGGATTTTTTGGATTTATTTTGCAATACCGAAAGTTCTTTGTACATCTTTCAATGTTTGCATTCCTTGGAAATAAATTATTTGTTGAATCTTTACAAAAATTGTCGTTTCTTCCTCTTTTCTATTACTTATTTTATGATCATAGATTTGTAATATATATATATATATATATATATATATATATATATATATATATATATATATTATATATATATACATACATATATATATACATATATATATATATATAGTTACGTGTAGGCTCGTACAAATGTAACAAAAGAAAAGAGTGGAGTCAACAAGCTTTGTAAATTTTAACAAAATAATTTATTTCCCATGCAAACAAGATAAAAATATGAAATAGGACTTACGGTTTGTGAATATAATCCAAACATTAATTCTGAAGTTGAAAAAATATAAGTCCTATCACTAAACAGTTCTAATTGAATCCAGGTTCGAATCTCGATGAAATTCCAATATGGAAGGCGATGGCGTCAGATGAGGTCGTTGTACAAATGGCAACAATTCCTCGTTGAATCACAATTTATAATGTTCCCGTTTAGAATTGCAGAATAAATTTCCACTGAATGTCTTTGTCCAAGTATTTTATAAAAAGAAGAAGCACTTGTATAGTTTTCTGGAGAATAAATAATTAAATCCCAAAAATAGATGACCTTCAAAACAAACTGGCTTCAACAATAAAACACCTTGAGCTCTGAGGTGTACAAATTACGACTGATCAATCTACTAGCAAAATGGCTGTTTTAAGTCTCGATTTTAGATCACATGGTGGCTCACGTGACAGGGCGACGTGATCACTAATTTGAACAGTGCAATAAAAAAAATGCCATTTATCACGTAGCTAGAATAGCCCTATCTAAGAATCAAATTCTCACGCTGGAAATGAATTTAAAAATAAAACTGTTTACAACAGAGCTAACACGTAGGCTGAAGATGATCTTATTAATAGCCAATCGTTTTCACTCGATGTTTACAAAAGCTATGAACCAAGGTGAGCCAAAAATAGTGCTTAAGTCATACCTTTGCGTCGAAACAAAAGACTGAATTTACGTGGAAAAATATCAAATCCAGTAAAAATAATCATTACAATAAAATATAATGAAACAGAAAATAAAAAGAATCTAAAACTAACACCCAAGCAATTTAATTACATATTCGTAACAATATATATATCATAATAAAAGTTTGGTGCAAGACGCACAAGAAAGGCACACATTGTGACGTAGCAACTGACTTGTAATATTACTTTATTAGTTATACCTACATTTAATGCCTATTCAGTGAAATAAAAATAGCGACAAGCAAATGCGTCATCCATAGCCGAATCTAGGTGCATATTGCTGGCTAGGACCCTCTCTTTCTTTGTCCCTGAATGCACGTGATAACGTTTTTTTTTTTTTTTAAAATTATCTTTTTAAAGGAAAATGTAATTATTGCGATATAGATGTAGCTGAATCTATCCAAAATTGCCATTTGGTTTGTTTTAGGTTCCGTGATATAAGATGGAAATGATGTTCTAGCTTCTGATACTACTACGTAATATTAAAATTTATAAAACTTATGTGTACATCTTTTGAAAATGGAAATATGTGTTAAATATGCGCAGGTTTTTTGTGGAGACATAAAATTTTGTTCTTAGCAATAATTATAATATAACTTTGTATTGCTGTGTTCAATGTCTGTCTCCTATCTTGTTGTAATTACCATTATTGTTTTTTCGGAATGGATGACATCAATGGACAATATATTCAAGCACCTCCATCGTGATGAATTCTTTTGATGTTGATGCGGGGCGCGGAACATTCTGCTATGCAGTTTTTTCACATCAGTAAATCACCACTTAGCGAGTTTGATACGGTGTAGGAATTCGAGGCCTACGCCGTATCAAATAAATTCATTCACTCGACTCGAACATAACTTATATAGTTTTGTATTTATTCATATCCCCTTTTTATTCACATATTCTTTCAATTGTTTTTTAATCAATACTTTTAAAAACATGAATTAGGCATTTGGCGTTATATGAAATACATTGTACAACTCATCCCCATATACTTTTCCAGGACTATTCCTAAATATCTACTGTGGAGTTGTGTCATCGGTCTGTCTGCATTACAAATATGGTGATTAGCTTTGCATTTTACAAATGTTGTATGGGACTTTGAAAAAATTTAATCTGCATTCAAAGGCAAATCGAGTTTTTTTTTTCTTGCTTCTCAAATGGAACATAGGTTTTGGACCAATAAGGGCCCTTTTTCTTACACTCTACTTACTAAATAGACACTCTACTTCCAATCAAATTTCAGGGGACATTTTACAGGCTAGCAGCAACTAACAGACTAATATTCAAGCTTATACAGAAAGCTCATGTATCTACATTCAAGCTCTATATTTGTTTATGTTTTATATGCAAGAAATTGTTGATAGATTGAACTTAAAGTCATAATTTAAGCATATATTTTAAGTATATCTTTTGTAAAAAAAATCAAAGATTCTGTCTCTCTCCAACATGCGGACTAGATTTTTAACATACGTTTGGATATAATTAAGAAGTAAATACAAAACAATATTGCAATATTGTTCTGTTTTCTTCTCTTTATTTTCTACTTTAAACAATTGCAAGAGTTTATATATACAAAGAGCTCTGTGTGACCGGTAATTAAAAAGTCCTTTCACATTGTTACAAGATGTAATTCTTCTAAATTTTGCGTTCATAATAAAAAGAGCTGATGCTTTGTGATATGTCTGTCTTTATGATGCAAATGTTTGTCAGTTTTTATTCTCAAATTTACTAAACAAATTCGATTCCTAGGTAGTTTTAATAGATAAATTGTCAGTCCACTCACTTAAATTTGTTTCTTCAAAATATTATTCCGCAGACTGAATATTTGAAACCTAAATGATGAAATGGATATTAGCTACGTTGGTGTTTTAGATAATTTTCATTGTGGAATGTCTCTTGGGAAGTATACATGAGGTAAAGTTTTTCTCCAGACGTGCAGTATTTCTACCCATGTCTTAAATCCCGATATGGCTCCCTGAGCCTTTCCTACTTTGTATCGATTTAAAAAAAGTTCAATACAAGATTTCAGCGACAAATCTCTCTCTCTCTCTCTCTCTCTCTCTCTCTCTCTCTCTCTCTCTCTCTCTCTCTCTCTCATGTTTGATATCACTTTGAACACAAGCTACATCTCAGAACTCAATGTCAAACATTCTGTCCACAATACTGTTGTCCACCTCAGCTAACTCTTAATTGTAGGCCCATATTCCGTGAAATGCATATAAACTGCCCTTTGCTACTTACGGTATTCTTTCATTATCCTGAGCGGCAAAAGCGGTCATTATCACCAACTATCACTGCATTTCTTAAATTACAAAAGTGTGTTGGCATTTTTGCATAATTCAAAATTTAAAATAACAAATATCATTCCGGATATTTTATAAGTGAACTATTATTTAAATTAGTCACACACACACACACACACACACACACACACACACACACACACACGCACATACACACACACACACGAACACTTATGTACTGCGTGAAATTTGTTGTTTTAGTACAACCGAAGTCACAAACACGCAAACCAGAAGGAACTGACCAAACATGTAAGAATTCTTAATCACAAACCCATGTAATTTGTTTTGATGATATGACAAAGCTTTTGTCCCAAGTGTAATGAACTGAGTGAGTGTACTGACACGTGAATGGCTGCAAACCGTCACTTGATACTGACCTGGAATCTTTTGCACATCGGCTAATTCTAGGGACTATATGTTGGTCCCCGATCAGTTTCCAATGTATTTTTGTAAAATAACATTGTCTTTATCAGTACCTTCCAACAACAATACACCTACTTCCCATCTACATCAGATCAAACTTTGCAACACCAGTTAAAATCTCTGATTAGAATTACAAACACTGCTATAGCACAAACCCGTCCTAATGTCCAAAACTCTTCTCTAGAGCCAAACATATCCGTCAACCGCCATCCATCCTCGAGTGACAACTTCGACTCTGCCGGTACCCTGATGTTCTCAACCAAAATAATACTATGACAAACCAATGAACTCGCAAAATATCACCGGAGTCACAGTCCTTGCATCCTTGGTGTGCATTCATTAATGCTAATTTCGCATTTATGCAGAAGGAAAATATCTGACCCAAGACTTCCATCTGGCCTATTGTCAGCTACTACGAAAACGTGTCTTTTGACGCCTTTTCAAGCAATAAAGACTTCAACTTGACCATGAGTTTCAGTCTGGTCACTGCGTTTTGGTGTTCTTCGACCAAGTGTTGCATACCGCCGTTTGTCTATGATAAAAACAGCAACGCCCGTGTCCGCTACCAAACTAAACATTGAATGTACAATCCTTGTTCTTCGTTCACATAGCTTGTAGGCTTGGGGTTTTCTAAATGCATTGTTTTTTGAAAGCCTGGCTTACCCTGGTCGCTTTCCTCTATCGGACACTATCTTTGTTTAAAGGCTTGGAACACTCATATTGGTAATGACCCCAATTCCAGAGCTGTTTGTACTGCTGTTGAAGTCGCTCGTATTCTCTTTCTTTATGTCCTTTACTCAATATCTTGATTTGCTCCATTAATAGCTCTACTTTTGTTTAAACTACTTGATTGCCTTTTTACCGTCGTTAAAACTCTTCATCGCACCTAGGTTTGGACTTTTTGTGATTCTTAAAACCATAGCGTCAGCCTTTTACATTATACCAGCGCGCAAAAACGCCTCCCATTCGATCCCGATGATGTTTGCTTTCTGCAAGCTGCTAGTGCGATGGCACCAGATCTCAAGTCTCAGATCTTCATCTTAAACGGTTCCAAGGAAATGGTCATTTGAGTTTCGATCTCCAATATCAGGGCAGTAATAATCAGCTAGCGCCCTGTAATATGGCTTAGAAGTGAACTTCCAATGAAAACTTTAACGTCCCAAACTCGACTTAACCAAGCCAGAGTTGAAGCTCTATCAAGATTTTAAGGGCATGCGGCCAAGCAAAACTCCTTTTTAATAACGTTCCAATTATTGATCACTGTACAGTGCTCAATATGGATTATGTTGTCAATAAATGGTCCGACTTAATGTCATTTTCATTCTGCATATGGTTTTTAAAACTTTTGAAAATTTGCAAACTTCTTTCATTAACGTAACTTCCATGAGATTTTCCAGAAAACTGGGTCATTATTCCTCCTCACAAAGGATTTATCTATATTTTATCTCTTTTACTGAAATATTTAGGATTTTAAAAGAAACTTGCGACTTCTACCCATTGCCCACGCATTTTATGCTGTTACTTCTTATCTCTATTCTATGCCATGTAATACTGTGCATAAGACACGGGTATTCTCCATTATTACCATTGTTTCTGTCTCATAAAAGTCAAAATGCATATTAAAATGTTTATCAAATATTTTTGATTTTGATGCAATGTTCAATTTATTTGTATGAAAAACATTTCTAACTAAAAGGATTAGACATCTTGATAGTCATTTAAAATTTCTTTACAGTGACCCAAAAACCAACTTTCGTATGCAAATACCAAACAATTAAGTGATCAGATAAACAGCGATAAAAGGTCATCTAATACGCTGTTTTAAAAGAATAATTAATAGATCATTCCACATATACACAACATAAACAAATTAAAAAGAAAGGTCCATTTAGAAAGGTGCATGATAAACACACTGACGATATGTTCCAAATTTTACAAAAATTAAATGGCTTAGACGGTGAAGAACTTAATGGAATAGTTCATAAGGATGCATTATCTCTTTACACAAGCAAGAGGTAATTTAAGAACAAGAGAGGGAGATGGTAATTTCAAAGATGTTGACTGAAAAAACATGGATACTCACATTTGTGTTTTACTCGTTCTTGAAAGTGTCTTTAAAACTGCGATATAAGTTCTTGCCAATCAGCACAGCTAAAATTGTTGAAATTTTCAACTTCTATTACAGTGTAAAATGTTCTAACTGCATTATGCAGGATGTTATATATCCGTTGAGTCACTGCTATTGCATTTATAATAGATTTCCTATTTACTAACACTTCGGATTCAGCAGATTTATTTTGAATATTCTGATCTACAACAGTTGGTACCTTGTCCACGTGTTCTGAACACGTTTAAATTTTTCAAAATATTGTCGCGTACGGTCTTAAGTATTTGATCTTTAAAACTACCTTATACAAACAAACGATTACCCAGATTAATTTACAGGATCGCCGAACGTTCCGAGATGCTTATTGTTTACTGTAAGTTTACTGATTATTATCTGGCAAATGAAGGGTATCTTTTGAACCCTCGTTCACTTTCAGAACTAAAACGATTAGGACATCTTAATTAAATTTATTTCTTCAATCATTTGTTAAACATAAATTAGCAGCTTCTTGCATATAAGAAAACGAAAACAGTACATTACACGTATGCCATGGAAAATAATTACTTTCATCTTTTTTATTTCAGCAAGTATCGGGTGAAATCAAATCACTTTAAAAACATTTGAAATCTATAGATTCTAATAAAATAGAATAATCAGAATCAACTTTAGTTGAAGTATAAATACTGTAGATTATAAAAATCCATAACAATTTCAGATTGTTTAGTTGTCTGCATAAATCAATGACAAATACATACGCGATATATATATATATATATATATATATATATATATATATATATATATATATATATATATATATATATATATATATATTTTTGTATTTATTTATGTATGTTATGTAATCATTTTATATAAGTTACTAAAATTTCTTTTAACACTCCTAAGCACCTTATATCAATACTTTC
Source organism: Megalonaias nervosa (assembly GCA_016617855.1). Lineage (NCBI taxonomy): Eukaryota > Metazoa > Mollusca > Bivalvia > Unionida > Unionidae > Megalonaias > Megalonaias nervosa. The sequence continues at coordinate 10,579 of JAECUM010042742.1, forward strand.
TTCACTGTGACTGTTAGTAGTAATTTCATCTGTAACTTTCTATCCATTTCAAAGCTATTGAATCCTTCTAAAAATAAAGTAATTTACGGATACTGCAGAATATATTTGATTAGAAACTTCTTTTCAGACTTACATTCTATTGTTATGTACTCGTACTAAATCCACTTCTGCGTTCCATTTAAGAAGATTAAAATATTTACTTAAGAGAACTTATGGATTCTTAGCTTGTTGGCTTCACTCTCTCACTCATCCGTCAATATACCTGCTGTTCTTATTTCCGTCGTCGTTTCTAAAGCGTCTTTGTCGTTTATATTATTGCCCTCGCTCAGAACATTTCTATTTTTTAAAAGAAAATCATCATTTTCCTGGATTTCTATGATACTTGTTTTCTTTCCTAATTGCTTTTTTAAACTTTGAAATGTGATACTTTGTAAATACCAGATTTAATTCGTAATAACTGATTTCATTAAATCTTACTCTGTTGCTAACCACGTGATCACTACAGTTCAGCTCAAGTGTAGCAAGTTACGATTTCGACTTATTTTAAAACATTCCTGTGTTCCATCTTTTCTATTACGCCTTGGCAACAAACCTTGGTAAATTACACCCAAACCAGTAAAACATTAGATGAATTACAAACACTGCTATAGCACAAACCTGTCCTAATTTCCAAAAATCTTCTCTAGAGCCAAACATATCAAATCGCAGGCTTGACGATCAATTACGCTATGTTTGCTTTTTTGTGGTTATAGAATCAAACAGATGTTACTCCGAGTCATGGGTATATGGCATAATAAAAGCGCATGGTACTAACAATTAACACGATTTGTTTATGAAAGATGAAAATGCGACGAAAGCAAGAACAATGAATACTACAAATATAAAGCATATTTGAGAGACGTTGTCATACTCGTCTACTCCTGTGTTGTGCTTCTGTATGGCTAGTTGTTGATACACTTAGTTCCACAAATCGGAGATGAAATAAGTTTTTTTTAGCGCAGCTAGCGCTAGGTTTAATTGCGCCTTGTGGAGATACTAATAAAACAAGTATGTGCTTATCAAAGTCTAACGTTTTGTGGCTGGAATCCACCAGGTTGACGACAGAAATGAGGATTAAATTGTCATGGTTGGTTATTTATCGAAGTGCAAATTTTGCCTTATCACTGAGAAAATTGTGAGTGATTTGATAAAATGTACACTTTGATAAATACCCAACCATGATAATTAAAAACTATAAGAATAAAAAAACCAACGTCAAGAATCAAGTTACAACTAATGCAATTTATTGACGTTCGCGAGAACAGACACAAAAGAACAATTTGATCAAAACGTAACAGATGCAAAGACCACCTTTATTAACGCAGATGAAATAAAATCATTCACCATATAAGAGGAAAGAGTATCAAGAGCAAAATAAATGTTGTACATTTTGCCAAAATGCAAAATAAAATAATTGAAACCTGATATTGAAATTAATGAAATACAAAGCTTGAAACGAAGACTAGTAGATAAACCGATCTAAACAATAAAGACGTTGGGCAAGAGCAGTTGCAAAGTGTGAAAAGTAAAAGAGCAAAATTAGTTGGATATCCAGCACAGATGGAGACAGTTTTTGAGACAAAATAGACAAATATTCCAACTCTAACGAAAAGGCATATTGTCGTCTACTTTGCATGTTAGCTCTCAACTTCCGGTCGTAATGCCCCAAGAGTAATAATGTTTCAAATGATTGATTAACTGGCTTACAAACGACAGAAATAAATAAGATTTGCGATTCAGACGTTTATGAATTGTTATTACTCAAAATACATTATCAAAGAACCACAGTATGCATTAATTGTTAAATATCCAACCATATATATCTTTCTGTCACGTATCCAAGCAATTCATTTTAATTTGAATATCCTACAAATTTGTTCTGTGGCAGAAATATTTCATTATGTAAAGACGACATTTCTAGGTTGTACACTTTGAAAGGATATAAATTTGGAGTCTAAGGGAATTGTACTTGTCATGATGCAAACTACTACAGTTTTTTTTTTTTTTAAAGTAGTGACGGTCACATGAAATATGTTATTGTTGAAGTAATACCTTTCCTTGCAGATAAAATCCCTAAATTGTAATCAAAAGTAGACGATTTATACGTATCCCTCCTTACAATCAGAAAATAATAATACAAAACACACTGTTTATGAAATATTTGTCAGTTTCTCCCAATGACAGAGAACTGAAACTAAGATCAAAACGACCGTTTTAACCATAACCTTAAAACAGGCCGATAACTCATCAAAACAAGGAATCAGTGTTAACCTTTGCAACGTATCCGAACGGTGTTGATTTGTGCCTAAATTCCTCTTGATATTGCAAATGTAACAATATCATATTTAGTTTTCAAGGGCTTCAGAATATCACGTATTCCTTGAAGAAGAGTAAAATCACGTAAATGTTTTTCTTCCATATTGCTGGCCGTACACAAAAACACTGCTGGATCAAGGACCGCAGATCTGTCTATGTGATCCCCGTAATGCTGAAGAACCTTGTTCAAAGAACAGATGACATTATATACTGCAAGTTCAAGTTCATCGAGTCTTGAAGTATACTGTATGGAGATTTCGGCGGCCCTGATCTGTCCAATGATCGTTACAGTGGTAAGAAGGACATCGTAGTCTTCGGTCAAGGAATTCTTTGTCTAATGAAATTGTTATTTAAATGAAACTGAATCCAAAGCTAAAGGCAAATGAGTAACAGAATGTTCATATTTTGCAATATTTAATAAATAACTCAAGACATGTTAAATCTTTTAAAAAAAGTATCCGGCAAGTGATTGAGTGGCATATAGGTGCATGTTTCTGATAAATGAAGCTCAAAAAGTGTTGTGTAAGAATTTTCGCTGTTTTGCGTTGAATATGTTATCGAATTTGTTAATTATGATTGGCTACAATGTTTTATTTTGTTATAAATGCAATTCCTCTTTTAAGATGCATAAAATCATATTCAAATTATTTGATTTGAAGACTTGTTTTTGTCTTTTATTTATCTGAAACGTTGATCAATTTTAAAATTTAAAAATTGTAGTCATTACAAATTAGTGAAACCGAAATGTAAGGATGATTAATACCTGTCCTTTTCATACAGCAGCTGCTTAATACTTTTATTCACAATATTTTCGGACAATTAGAAGAGCTATTGGGTCACAGATAGGAAAATTTGCTGAAAACTTTAATTTGGAACATAATTCTTCATTGACATAAATGAACGATTTAAATAATGCAATTCCATGGATGGTACAAGATGAGAGATTTACAGGGGTTGCGTGGGCGATTGAATATCATTGGTAACTGTTTTCCTAAACACCTAAGTGTAGGATAAACATATAGGTATTAAGTATTTGTTTTCATGCAAAAAGATACTGTTGTTTTAGTATATCGCTTGACAGTATTGTGCAACACTTACATGAACAGTGTCTGTCTCATTTTTTGGCATAGGCAGAGACATTAGGGCGCATCCCACCCGCATCGTTTTGTCGGACTGGATTCTCTCTCTTATCTGAAACGACAATGGCTTTTCTATGAACCGATCAACACCTAACAACAATTGATATTTTATCACTCATGTTTGTCAGTATAATTCATGAATTAAGTTCACTATACTTTCAGAACGTTGTACAATTAGAAACTGTATAATACAAACGAAGGGAAAAACACATTTATCACAACTAACCAGTTCTCTTCCTAACGGCAAATATGCAATCCATAGAACCATTCTACACGTGCATATATCATGGATACAACACTCATTTCGCTCTATGAGACGTGCCTAACTATTTCAGGGTAGGTTGAAGGGTTATACAAGAGGAGATATCTCTTCATCCGGCCTTCGGGGGTTCTTAGGCGATGGTGATGTACTTTTACCATGGTCGTCTTGACAATTCGAGTTCCAGATTCATAACAGTCGATGGATATTGTATATCATCCTGACCTTGTATAAAACTAATTACATACATAGAAAATACCGAAAAACTCCAAAACTGAATTTTTTTAATATAGTACAAAGGAGAGATATTGCTTATGAAAACAATTTCGTTAAAAGACTGCAATTCGTTTCTACGGTACTCAACAAAATTTAAATTTTGCCATTCATTGATTCATGAATTCAGTTTGGTGCTGATTCTGATCGGTTTAATTTTGCTGCTATTTGCGATGGAAGACAAATAGTGTTGATCAGCTTACAAATGAATAGTGTCTTAGTTCTGTCTTATCTTGCCAATACGCTTCTTACACTGCTCTACATATTCGTTGTAGAATGACCAAAGACATTAAGATGGCAGAAAAAGTTAATGACCCAATGCTTTGATAGTAATTAGTATTTACAAGCACAGGCCTGAAACATATGATGTGGCAAAATTTTCGAGTCCGCTTGCGAGAGAGAACAAATACTTAAGAGGAGAGAAAAAGTGTCCTTTGCCTTTATCTGGTTCGAGCCAGTAAAATATAACTTTCTAAAGAAAGCATTCCAAGTTGCTCTACTGACAATAATTCCATTGCTCAGTTTCATCTCAACGAGACATATTCCTGAAGGAGAGGTTGTCTCTTGCAGAGCGAAATATCTTAACCAACGGTTGACATAAAACATCTGTACCGCAACTGTTACAGATACACTTTCTTCCCAATGCCACAATTATGGCAGTACTAAGTACTGTAGCAATTTGTACTAAAATAAAAGAAAACAAGAATAATAATAATATAAACTGATAAAACATATAAATAATAATATAGAAAGTAAGGTGAAGCAAAGTTGCAAACAATATGTCAGATTAAAATAAGATGTGTCAAATAACGTGAAATAGACATACAAATCGGAAAAATACAAATTCCCTTGGGTACTGGAAACATAATATAAAGAAGTTGATATAACTAAACATTATTATTATTACTGTGGAATAATTATATATATATATATATATATATATATATATATATATATATATATATATATATATATATATATATATATAGTATATATATATATATATATATATATATATATATATATATATATATAACATTCTTTGCAGCACACATTTAGATTAAACTGTGAGATAAAAATATTATAGCTCAATATTGGCAGTCACGGTAAAGTATGATACAAGTTTCATTCAAAGGATGTACCCTTGACCAGTACAGTTATTATTACAGATTGTGTCTGGTTATTTATCGTTTCAACTGTGGTATGTTGTTATAACTGATGGAATTATTAGTGACTTCTATCGTGAATGACAAAATTGTACGAGAAGCAATCATTATTAAAAGAGAAGCATTGCCAGCATTCATGGATCAAACTTACAACAGTTTCTTTTCATGGTTAGAATTTGTCCTTTTAATGAAAATTCCTTTGAAGGTAATGTATTTAACAACGGAACTTGAACTGTAGGATTCCTTTTATACACATTCTCACTGACTTACCAGATTTTCCACTTATTCATATATTTTTGGATGTGCTCAACAAATTTCATGTCTACCATGACGGGTTTCACGCCAGTTCCATTACGAAAGACAAACCTGGTAAAAAAAAATAGTTTGCTCATGGTGATATCAAGTATGTAAAGTATGCAAATAAAATCCTGAACTTGGTTTGTTTTGCACTTCCGTCGAACTCAAAAGGGTAGCATTTCCGCATCCCATTCTTACTTGTTCCTATGCCCAAATAGCAGTACATTGGTCAAAAAAGATATTTAAAATTGATAGTTGTCATGGTAGTTGCTGAAGGCACTAAGTGGGACACAATGGCAAGTTAACTTTCCAAATCAAAATCATCCCTTAACACAAACGAAGTTCACAATTTGGTTTAAGGCCTATAAACCTATATTAAGAAAGAACTCATTATTGATTATTGCCTGCAACAAATTTCCCAGACTAGAAAATCTTGTAACTAGGAAGGAATACAAATGAAGTCACTTGATTGGTTAGAAAATTGTCCAATATGATTAATTTGAGTCACTGTTCTAACAGTGCGACACAGCCACAAAATATTTACATTTCATATCAGCATTTAACTTTATTTCCGAACTTTTGTCTTCGTCTAACAATGTACATAGGCGACGTTTTTGTTCGGAATCGATACACATAATTAGCCCTTATAGAGCAGTTTGGTGAAATTTAGCAAACAATTCACTTTCTTGAAAATACGAAAGAAAAATAAACGAAAATGTGATTGGTAGTCTGTTTATTTTATTTTTCTAGATTAAGATTTAACAGGTTTTATCTTTCTTAAAGAGACGTTTTCCAAGGAATTTCCTCCATTGTGACATTTTGTATAGAAAAGGCTCACTGTTGAAGTCATAATTATTGCCCTTCGACGGGTAGATTAGTAATATTGTTTGTTACAACTATCTGTTATCGAAATAAATGGGTGTGATTGGAAAGATACGCAAAAGACGGACTGCGCGGTAGATCAGATTAATTATTGTGTATAAGTTAGGCTTTAATTGGCATGAAAAATGCTTTTCATATGACACGAACCATAATTTTGTTTCGATGAGGTATCAGTTATCATGAACGACATGTCATTTGACCATGAAAAGGACAGGTGAATGTTGCACCAGATACAATCTGGTAGAGGAGTTAATAGTATTGATCCGAAAGACTTTATTAAGAAGGAAAAGCAGAACAAGACTAGTTAAAGAATATGAAGGTTTTGAAATCTAAATAAAATGGAATATAATTATTTGACTTTGTTAGTATGTCTTGCCTTGACTAAACAGAGAAACTATTTACCATGATATTACCCTGTTACTTTCATATATAACTTTTTAACATATGGTACATCAATTGCAGATATCACTGCTTGATTATAAATAATGTCATTTGAATTCATTTTTGTGTAAATGTAGTTTTGTTTGCTTCTTTGCTTGCTTGTTTGTTGCTTGCTGTTCTCGACCTACACACAATGTAGGTTCGGCCATGGCGAGAAGACCAACCTAAACTTATTATAAATTTGGATCTCCACCAATAGTGGAGTGTACAATTTTAAAGATAGTTATTATAAATCAGTGTTAAAAATATCAGTGGTTGAAATTGCCAGGGTAAATCCTACAGGTAACGATGGCATTATGCGTTGGAAAAGACTGGAATATCTTATTTCGAAACATATTAGCTGTTAACGATTCTTTAAAAATCGTAATGAGGCGAGCTTAAAAATCTCAAACATGTCGTAAAGATTATTCGGATCGGATAAGAAAGAGGACACGATGCATTAAATTCAATTTCTCCCTTCATTAAGTACTTTCCTTCCTGCTTCTAAAGTTCTGAAAAAGGAATTTGAAATAAATCCAAATCGAAAACAGTTTTGTGCAATAAAGAAAATATCTGAATGGCGCTTTTGTTGCTTTTTGGTTACATCAGTCCACATAGGAACACTCATATCTCTTTATTCCACATTGTATGTTAGGATAGAAGATTGGAACATCTGACTATTCTCATGCTCTTTGTCAATATTTTGTAAGTTATAAATATGTTGTTTTCTGATATTTGGGTTCAAGGTCTAACCCTAATTACAAATTTAAAGTGTCCTGGCAGTGTACTTGTGACCACATCATGGTCATTTTATTGTGTCTTAGTTTTCTATATGAGGATGAGGTTATCAAAGTATTTATAACTACTTTAAGCTTGCTCTGTGGAATCACTTTTAGTTCTGCTTACACATAATTTGAGAGGAATCGTATATTCAAATTATTCATTGGAATTGATAAGTACTCGTTGACTGTTTGGACTAAACACTATTTGGGGATTATTGTGAATTCATTCAAAGACATTATGTATTATTTCATTGTGGTACATCAAGACTGTTGGTACGTCAACTGATTCCAGACGACTGGTACATCAGCACAGCACATTCGAAACTGAATTCATTTCGAATATTCTATATTTCGGACTTTTAGGGTTATTTGGGATTTAATTCACAGGACTGTAAGTTCCTTTTTTAATATTTAATTTGTATTGTAGGTAAATAAATTGTTTGCTGACTTGTACCTAACTTGATAATTTCGCTTTTTTCTGTTGATTAGTTTAAAACCACAGTTTTAACAGAAATTGGGATCTTGTCCGATACATGAATTTCTTTAAACATTTAAACATTGTCATTAAAATTAATGTTGACTTTTTCTAAAAATTATAATTTTCCATGCTAAAGCATTTAATTTACACATTTATGAAATCTTTAGTGAAACCAACAAGCATTCACAGTGGCATCTAATGTAGTCAACTTTGATTCAAATTTTACCCAGAATGGGTTGGCGTCTTCGAAAGGGTCCAGTTACTTCAGCTTTCAAGACGTTATCACATCTCAGAAGACACAACATCTTTAACAAAGCAAGAAATACACATCATTTTGGTTTAGTGTTTGGTAGGAAAGGAACGTTTGGATGATAATGTCTGGGTTTATTTAGTAAGCTAACTTTGGTGTTGAAAGGAAATAGAAGGCATCACAATTAAAAAAAATCCAGATGGAATCTATCAAAATTTGAGCTTCCGATAGAAAAGATAGAATTGTAAATTCATACGGAGGAAAAGGAGAGGCGAATTCAAATACAGTGAGAGAAACTGAGAGAAAAGAGAGAAATAATAATCATAGTGAAGCAGAAAAGAGTAATAAGCAAATAGAGTGAATAAAGAAACAGATATAATTGCTTAGAGATGAAGAGGAGAGGCAGAGCGATAAAGAAGATAGAAAAATGGGAATGCAGAAAGAAGAAAGGGAAATGCAATATAAATTAAAAGAATTAGATCTGGCATGCGGAACTCCCACCTCCACCTCCATACATACAAGATAAAGTTTTGATATTGCCAGAAATATTAGATTAGTACCCCCTTTTCGGTTAAAGATTAGATAAATACTTTAATCATTTTGAGAAAAATCCTGAAAACTTGAAATTGCCGAGGATTCATTAAACATTATTATTACAAAGGGAACTTATTGTCCAAGGTCGTGAACTCTACGCTTCACAGTCCACAAATCAGGAATGTATCTTGAGAGGTTATGAGTTGGTACATGAGGCATGTCGATTAAAGTTTAGGAATTGTAGAAAAGAAAATGGACAAAACTATTGCGAATTTGCAAAGGAAGAACTCAACTATTCGATAGGCTGTACTTAGCCTAAAAGGCTGATAAAGATTACAATAGCATCAGGCAACTCATATTAACTGAAGAGTTCAAGAATTGCGTCCATAAGAGTACTTCCAAATCTCAATCTGGCACTTTTAGGAAACAAACGTCTAATAAGACTGTTCAGAAAACCAAATCTCGCCATATGTGCATTTATTGTAAAAAGAAAAACATGTCATTTCTGATCTTACCGACTGAAAAATAAGCAACAGAGTAAAGACAAAGCTATTCCAGATACTCTTATTTCAAAGAGATGAAGGTCAAAATCTTGTATTGAAAACAATACATTTGTTGGGTCAAACAAACACCAGTCTGATTTTATTATGGAGAATTATAAACCAATCACGTCAGAATGTTCTATATCACTAATCTGTGATTTTGTCAAACCTATCCCTATTAACATATAAAGAGACACGGGAGCTTCTGAGAGTCTTTTATTATCAGATACTATGCCTTTAACTGAGAAGTCTTTTTCTATTGAAAGTGCTATTATACAAGAAATAAGGTGTGACTTTGTTAGTGATCCTATCCATTGTGTCAATTAAACATCATACTTAGTACCAGAACCAGTGACAGTCGGAACAGTGACTTATTTACCTATCAAAGATATCCATCTATTTCTAGGCAATGACTTAGCTGAAGATATTCCTAGTGTTTAATCTCATGGAATTCACAGACATTGTCTGGATAAAAATATTCCTATTGAGATTGAAGTCCATCATTTATACATTGCGTATGTAGTTAAAAGAGATTTGACAAAAATAGTTCTTAATAATGCTGTTGATGTATTATTTAGCTGATACAATTATTGGACAAACTTTTCAGAGGTAACTTTTCTTGACTTCAAAGATATTATTTTTCTACTTATTCTCTCCATTGTAATCATTATAACAAAAGACAGCCATTCAGTTTCTGAAATCGATTATTTGTTTCAGAGAGCAATTAGCGAAACTGAAGCCCACAAGTACCAGTTTGTTATTTTGTGAAAAATGTCATCTGTATGAGAAAATGGAGACTACTTGAGGTAGCCGCTTCTGAGGGTTGGTCAGTTAGCTATGAAATTGTCGTTCTGGAGTAATATCGAAAACAATTCTTAGTATAGCCCATGAGGACGGCCAATAAACAAATGAACTGTGGCAGGGCACCTGGAAAGGATGGCATCCCAGCGGAGGTGTACAAGGCTCTCAGGGTTGAGACTCTGGAGGCATTCCACAATGTGCTAATCAGCATCTGGACTGAAGAGGAGATGCCAGAAGACCTCAGCGATGCATCAGTTGTGACCCTCTATAAGAATAAAGGCACACGTGCGGACTACAGTAACTACAGAGGCATCTCCTTGCTCTCCATAGCTAGCAAAATACTTGCTCGCATCATTCTCAACAGGCTTATTGCGGCAGTGTCAGAAGATAACCTTCCCGAGTCTCAGTGTGGTTTTCGCCCAGACCGCAGCACCGTTGACATGATCTGCGCAGTGAGACAAGTCCAAGAGAAGTGCCTTGAGCAGAACATGAATCTGTATGCCGTCTTCGTGGACCTCATGAAGGCTTTCGATACAGTCAACAGAGACGCACTGTGGGTAGTACTCAAGAAGCTTGGTTGTCCTCAGAAGTTTACCAACCTCATCAGGCTCTTCCATAAAGACATGACTGGAGAGATTTTCTCAGACGGTGAACCCTCTGAGAAATTCCCCATATCTAAGGGTGTCAAACAGGGCTGTGTACTCGCTCCGGTACTCTTCAACCTCTTCTTCACGCAGGTACTGCTCCACGCCATCCGTGACCTTGACCTTGGTATCTACATTGGATATCGCCTGGATGGATCAGTGTTTGATCTCCGTCGCCTAGCTGCAAAAACTAAGACGCTTGAAAGACTCATCACTTAAGCACTCTTTGCAGATGGACAGGTTCTCTGAAGCCTCCAATCTGTTTGGACTCACAATTAGCCTAGGAATGACAGAAGTCCTCTTCGAGCCCGCCTCAAACACTGTCTCTTCACAACCCTGCATCACCATTGGCGATACGCAACTGAAGAATGTGGACAGTTTAAAATACCTAGGCAGCACAATATCCAGTGATGGCTCCCTGGACAAAGAGATCACTGCGAGGATCCAAAAAGCCAGCCAAGCACTCGAACGACTCCGAACCAAGGTCTTGCAGCACAAGGACATAACGCCTGTCAACAAAGATAAAGGTGTTCAATGCAGTTGTCCTCCCGTCTCTCTTGTATGACTGTGAAACGTGGACTGTCTACCGAGGCACATCAGTCAGTTGGAACAATTCCACCAGCGCTCCCTGAGATCGATCATGCGGATCAAGTGACAGGACGGAATCCCCAACCAGGAAGTCATCAATAGAGCCAACACAACATGCATCGAAGCCAAACTAATCCAGGCCCAGTTTCGTTGGACTGGCCATGTCATCCGCATGGATCAAAACAAAATTCCAAAGCAGCTGTTCTTTGGTGAGTTAGCCCAGGGCGGATCAAAACCAAGGCCGCCCTCACAAGAGGTACAAAGACAACCTTAAGACGCACATCAAGTGGGCAGACCTTCAACCCCATCAGCTCGAGCTCGCTGGCTCAAACAGAAGTCACTGGCGAGCCCTAACCAGAAAAGCCAGTTCCACCTTCGAGGCTGACCGCCGTCAGCGTCTTGCTGCAGCCCGTGTGAGACGTCACAGAGCTGCGTCCCAGCCACCACCAACCACCGGTGTCCCATGCTCCACCTGCAACCGCCTGTGTGCATCGGAATTTGGTCTCTGGAGCCACATGCGCGTCCATCGCCGATGAGACCGCACAACATGTCTTCCTCGGCCCCCGAGAGACTACCAAGAGAAGACTTATCATAAGATCTTGAATCATTTGTATTGGCCGAAACTTAAAAGTGATGTATCTAATATAGTAGATCTTGTCGCACATGTCAAATGTTAGGAGAACCTAATCGGAACATAAGGCTATTCTGCAACCTATTATTCCTGCATCTGACGAACTGTTCAGCAGAATAATAGTTTACTGCGTCGTTCCCTTACCCAAGACCAAGTAAGACACTTGTTGACCATAAAGTGTGCATCCACAAGTTTTCCAGTGGTGATTCTTGTGTGAAATATCGAAACTAATACCATTGTAAAAACTTTGTTATTTTTGACACCCTTTGGCCTTACCACATATATCCAGCCTGACCAAAGGTCAAATTTGATGTCTGGAATTTTTCAATAAGTTATGCATGAATTAGGTATCCAATAGTTTAATTCTTCTGCTTATTGCCTTGAATGTCAAGGGGCTTTAGAAATATTTCATAAAACTTTGAGGAATTTGAATTGGTCATAATTTGTTTGAAACAGGTAAAGATTGGGATGAAGGTGTTTGCTGTAGGCGAATCAATTCAAGAAGGTCATTAGAATTTAGTCCTTTTGAACTAGCTAGTTTTGGTTATAATGTCCGTGGACCATTGAAGGTAGTAAAAGAGAACTGTTTTTCAAACGAAGATTCCACGATTAATCGTCTTGACCATGTCTTTGATTTCAAAGATAAGCTTTCAAAAGTTTGTAAGATAGAAAGAACCAATCTTTACTCTATTCAGCCAAACATGAAATTTAGGTATGATGGAAATACAAATGAAAGGACGTTTCAACCTGGTGATAGAGCTCTGGCTCTCTTCCCCATACTTCAAAATCTTATTGGAAGAAATTGAATGGTCCATAGACAATTTGAAAGAAAGTAAATAACGTAAATGATATCATTAACACTCCTCTCATGCAGAACCCGAAACAGCTTTGTTATATACATATATCAAACGAGTAGTTCGGCAGTATTTCATAACTGCCTCTAATACTGGTACAGGTTAAATTTATCTGCAGTGTTGATGTAATCCTGACAATGTTTGGTGCACAATGGTATTCCATACGTAAAAGTCATTTATCTCCGTTAATTTGGTTAATATCATCGGCCCAACCGAGAATGGTTCCTTTTGACATCCTTGTCATATCGACATCGTACTGCAGAGATTCGATTGAAATTGCAGAGCTGTGTGTGGGTTGGGTTCGCGTATAAAATTTTAGAGTCTTTATCGGTCACCATTGTTATTACCCGTCGAATCTCTTTATTGATCAATTCCAGGTCAAGTTCAGTATTACTTCAGGTAGTGCTGCTGTCTTCCGAAAACACGAAAGAGTTATTTGAGAAAAGACTACCAAACGGCCGTGATTGGAAATTAGGCTGAGTGTAATAAAAGCAAAGTGACGCCAAAGCAATCTCGATTGTGCGACATACCCCGGCGGAGATTTTTGTGCAAAAAGTAACATTAAATTATGGTTGCATTGATGAGATTGTAATAATGGAGGTAACGCTAGGAGCTGTATTTACAACAACCAACTGCATCGCAATAAGTATGTCTCCATGAATCGCTTTAGAATTCATCATCGGTATTGCATATTTACATCATCGATGTCTTCAACAAGTTCATGCATCAGCGTGCGAAACCCGATACTGTCGGTGAGCAACGGCTCACAAATCAATGAGACTTCGTAAATAACGTCTGGTGCATTGTTTCACGCGCAAACCGACCCCACAAGTATTTCCAACAGATCCGCAAGGTTGTTCGGGCCAAACAGTCCACCAAGACCAAGATCCCTTCTTTTCTTCGGTTGTTATTCCATAGCCTCAAAAAATCTTCGGATTCATATTGTTTTCTTCCGTGTATGTACATGTATTTGAGCCCATGTAGGGTTTGAATGCAGATATTTCTTCAGGTTCACATGCACTTATTTGGAGTAATGGCTTTATTACCTGAATGGCTCTAGTAACATGGCTTGTTTTTCTTTTCTCGAAAATTTTGTGGCTGCCTGTTTCTCCTCTTCTGTCTTTGCTCGCGACCTACAATGGTGTCATTCCTCGTCTGCTAGATTCATAAAAGCTGTAAATTTAAATTTACATACCTCCACCAAGAAAGATTCCCCGTGCTTAGTTTTGATGTTGAAACATCAATCAGGATGACCTTTTGTTTCTTCCTCATGATCTTGTGCGAGCAAGTGTCACAGATTAAGCACGTGGTTCGTTAACATGGCCACGACTATTGAAAGTCGATCAAGGCAAATATTTTCTTGGATTTGCTGCTGATCTGTTAACAAAACATGCGCAGGTTCTAATGGGATATGTTAATATACATCGCGTCCAAGCTGTTGTGGAACGATTTAACTGCACATCTGCCGAACGAGTATTCGGATATCAGTACGAGTAAGAAATATTGATAAGATTTCGGACGCTAAGTGTATGGTCTCACGATTTGGTTACGCGAGGTTTACTACCCGTATAGGCCACTAAATACCGGAATCATAGGCTTCACTGGATGAAAACCTGTTGATGTGATTCAGAGGAAAACTATCACGTATGAAATGGCTTCACAACACCGCTGTTAGAATCACTCGGAAACAATTTTGTTCGTGATTCGAATTTACCAGGAGAGTTAGAAGGCGGCCAAAATCAGATTACTGAATTGTATGTTCCGTCGATAAGTTTATAATTTCTGACCGAATTAATATTCCCGGACATCTAACATTTTAGCATCTGGTGCCTGAGGTTCATCCATGGCATACACGTCCACCGGAGGTAAAGCCTTCTAGTAGAGCATTTGTCCCTGGTAATACAGAACTGTGTCTGTTTTAATGCACTGATACATCAGTCGTCTGGTGTCCGTACGGGTAAGTGGTAATTCCGTAGGGAAATATCCATCGTTTGATATCAAGCGGTTACACACTCACCTTGGTACACCGGTACACACCAAGCGGTCCAACGAAAATAGAGTATGTTTTGGGGCGTGGTCAAACATATTCTCCGATAAATTTACCAGAACTAGCATGTATCTATGAATCGTAAATCCAGACATAGCGTCGGTGTATATTTCCAACGTTCCGAGAATCTTTACGAAGCCTTTGTTGATTTCATCATTAGTACCCTTGGTGTCTTTGTAGTTTAAGATTAAGTGGACCAATATGAAGCCACGAGGTCGTGATTTGTAATCCATCTTTGTTATGGTGAAGTGGCTTACTCAATTGCACACTGAAAACAATATCTACTTTAACTCAGGAGGTGCATGTGCTCTGTATCATCGATAAGTTTCCTGGGCGCATCTTGAAAAACGTTTCTCCAGGCCTTTACCAGGCACGTGTTCGATGGGAATTATTGCCTAAAAAGTTTGTAAATCAAATCTTTGCTAGCGAAATTTAAACTCGGGGGCTTCTTGTTGACGAACATACGCAGCAGTCTCAGAGGCGATAGCAGATTGGATACGTCTGCGGTCTTGTACATACTCAATCACGAGTGCAAGTTTGGCTCTTTGATGTATTTGGATTTTTAATCGTGCTCCATTTTCACAAATTTGTCTCACAGTTATGGGTGTGGTTGATCCGAGAGAAGATATTAGAGATCGTAATAGCTTCTAAATGCTGACTATTATCTCATCTACATTGAATGGTGTTTCCTCAATGTTCTCGGATATTTTTACTAGACAAGTGTTACGACTTCATGATTCTAAACTAAGGAAGAAAAAGAAGCAAAACCAACACGTTTTGTAAACTTAACAAATAATTTTATTCTTTAAGCTATAACATGAAAGATGAAAATTACAGTGTTGTCAAGTAGATCCGAAATAATCAAGAATATCCTTGAATTAATACATAACGATACCAAAGGAATGTTTAAGTCCAAAATATCAATGAACAATTTGTGATTCAAACGAATAAAGTAAATAAATTATTCTTTTGAAATTATATCTGACCAACACTAAATCTGATTTCACAAAGAATGTTATCAAAATAGGAATAAAGAATGGTTTACTTGTTCTTATCGAATGTCCCCTGACGTATGACGCAACAAAATGCCTTAGACATTGGACTTTTCCAATATAAAATTCCATCAAAAGTTTAAACAAGGTTGTGTTTATTTACCTAAATTAGGTTGACAGTAAAATTTCCAAAGGAAAACCCAATATCCTCAACTCGAACTTCTAACAAATATTTTGTTAACAAATGACTCCCACAATCTTCAACCATGGTAAAAAGTGAAACACACAATATAGGTATACAAAACAAGAAATTAGGCGAATCTTCACCGGCGCTCACGACGATACTTGCGAACAGATCCGCATGGTCATCAAAACTGATTACGTGATTTGACTCCGATGCCGCATTTAAGTCATGGTCGAGCTCCTGGACAAAATCTGGCAAATGTGAATACAATATTCGTAATGGCAAGTTCTGCTGCATTGTTCACGTTTCCAAAGCGCATACTTTTGCAGTAATTGAAAAGTTTAATCTTTAATTTGTTCAATGTATCTATTTACATCCTTTATATAATGTGGTATAAAAGGAAACATGTCACAATCCGGAGGATAATAAAAACATTTATAATCAGTGGCTACATATTAATGCTACATTAATGTTACATCAGGCTCTGCTAAAAAAAATGGCACCTATTCCCTAAGTTTGGCGCATCAAAATTAAATGCCGCTAAAATTTCATGGTAAAGTCGCACACCAACTTGTAAATTTCCATTTACATATTTGTATTCAATATTCCCAAAAGTATTGTAAGACTTGTATAAATAATTCATGGATTTCATTGTTGGTGAAATGCAATACCTTTTGGTAAATAGTAATATCACAAGCTCTCACCTTTACACGTCTATAGAACCTATATGTATATTCTATATGAAATAAATATTACATGCCTAATTCCTCATTATTAAATAATTGCCGAAATTGCCCAGATGCAGGTCATGCGAATTTAGTTCCACCGAGAATGATCCCTAGAAGACGTTTTGAAATTTCTTAATCAGCATAAATTGGCATTACATAGAGTGATAAAATGCGTGCATAGGAGCCATACAGGTGTGTACAAAATATACATCGGACAATATAATTCTGTCCCAATTGAAAAGTTTGTCGTCTTCTTTGCCAGCTGAAACTGCTGTAACAAAATGCCCGCATCATCCGCCTACTTCGAGATGAGACAGTAAAATATATTGCATCAGCGTGTCGGGTTGCCGATTTTACCAATCAGGTGTATTATCATATATATGGCTTTTGCCAATCAGGTGTATTATCACATATGGCTTTTGTGCATTTTTGGATGAAATACCTTCCAGAAGGAACATGCTCCGCGCCCTGACGCAGGGCACAAATTGCGACTATCTTAGTGTAGGTTTCGAACAAAAATTCGTCTTATTCTACATATTTTAGATGACTATAATGGAAAATGTAAAGCCCCCATTTAGTTAGTAAATCATATCGATCGTGCATTGAGAAGATACCTTGACAGCTTTTACTTAATTAAATCTAAATCGTGACACCATGAAAGCTTTACGAAGTCACGTCCACCTGTGCAGAATCTAAAGTCTATCAAGACTGTAACTTCTGCATAGAGATCATTCCTTGCTGACAGTTTGTATGCAGTGATCATGTGTGTGTGTGTGTGTGTGTGTGTGTGTGTGTGTGTGTGTGTGTGTGTGTGTGTGTTTTAAAAGAAAGAACTATCAGCTTTAAGCTTAGTTTTATAACACCAAGTCAAAACGGACCTTTATTGATATACATCTAGCCTTCTCGACAATATTTCTTCATGCAGTTAAAGACACAAATAAACCGTTTTCGACAAAATGCAACAGGTCCCATGTAGAGTTCTATCCCTTTTTTTTTTGATCGATAGGAAGTACTAGGCCTTATTGATTATGTGAAAGAGGTTGTGTGACTGATATGTCGTTTTAAAGTCTCCTAAAATCTCAGATAAAAGCAACGGCGGCCGCTGAAGGAAACAAACTTAAATATTAAATACGAATATTTAAAGTTAATATCAGAACACCTACTCTACTACACAGCCTTTCCTAGAAAATGTGATGTAGGTACCTCGTGATAGTTTGGTGACATCGATTGAAACATCAGGAAAAATTTACTGCCCCCTTTCCCCCCCGGGTTATCTCTCCAATACATAGAGCAGACGTAATGTAGAATATCGACCCGCAGAAACATTACCCCAGGGTAGATTTTCTACGGGCGTCAATATTCTAACTTACTGCGGCAAAATTATTTCCATAGTTTTATTTACATCTCTGTTTATGTTGTCAACGAGAAGGACCCGAACGAGAATTGTCATGCGCATAGCATAATTTGAAAGAATGGCTGCAAAAAATAAACCGGCTTCATGGTTTACAGTTTTTTAAGTTTTGGTTTGCAAATGCAATATTTCTTTACGTATGTAAACAGCTGCTTCTTCTATGCTAAAATCGTTGATTAAGAATGAGAGAACATTCCTGTGCGACAGGGCTATTTAAAGTCAGGGAAAGAAGCAAATACAACCAACAGAATCAAAAACAAAAGTATAACAATTTACGACTATAATTATAAGAGTTTAATTTTTACTTTTTGTGTTTATATTGGTCTAAGCTCTCTGTTTAAGAATCACATGCCTCTTTAAAC